>CM024622.1:42416947-42651845 GCA_014182585.1 Eucalyptus coolabah
TTATCACCAGAAGCCAAAGTTGTTAAGGATTTGGACAAGGTGCATGTGTTTGCCTTTTACATTATATATGATTTGCAAATGCTTAGCCTCAATTTTACTTTATTACTTATGGACAATTCTTTCACAAATTCTCTTAGTTCTCATCAATGGGATAAAAGTATGGCACGTAATTGGTGATCCCTTTTCCATAAAATCAAAAACATTACAACCATTCTATTTATGGTAGAAATCTTTCATCGTCTTCCCTAAGTTGCTTATGATTTCTCCGTTCTTCCTCTTTTTTTTTTTTTTTTTTTTTTCCTTTTCCGAAAATGCCATCTAAAGCCTAGATGAAATGGGCTGATTTCAGATTTTTATCTTAATATAATTGATTGATGGTAATAGGTGAAACATATATACTTGAATGTCCAATGCCAGATGAGGTTTTATGTCTATTTCTGTATTGGAATTGGTTTAAATCTGGAATTGTATTCACTCACGCATAACAACATGTAAATCTGCCTGCTGACCTATGACTGGGTTTTAGGGTCTAGATGATTAAGCCTACTACCATTAGACGTGAGTATCGGTTTAGGGTCAACCCTAGACCGATCTTGGGTCGGCCAACCCTACCAGTCTTGGTCCGATTTTAAGACAAACTAGGTCGGTTCTTGGTCCTGGGATTCCTTGAACCAGCATTGTGCGAGTTGATCCTCGGTTCTGAAAGGTTAAGATCGATCCAACCCAAACTAACTCTGATTGTATTTATATTATATATCTAATATATTATTTATAATTTTTTATATAGAAAACCCTAAAACAAACGGCATTAACAATATTAAATAGCTCCTTAATGAGTAGTCTAAGTAATTTTACACTATTCTTTAATAACTTAAATTTTTAATGTTTTTTACAACGTTAATAGTCATAATTTACAAAGGAGGAAAATGTTTTTGTGATGAGTCATCACAGCATCCAAAATGGATAAACAGATTCTCATGGCATGCTTTTCTAGTACTCGTTCTCTTTTGTGTTATTTGTCCTCTTAGCCTTCAATTTATCAAAATCAAAATAAATAATTTCTTCGCTCGCCACTCAACATTTGCCTTGCTCGCTTTTAGTCACTCGTGCCGCCCGTTGCCCAATGCTTGCCTTGCTTGTTGTTTGCTGCTTTTCCCGCTCGACACCCACCCCACACTCACCCCACACTCGACGTTTGCCGCTTACCTCTCTTAGCTGACCTCACTCGTCACCGAATCCATTGGGTTAGTCTAGTTCTCGATCATCTTTTCAGGGAGTATAAAAAATGAAATAGAAAAATTATCAATTGGTCTCGGGTTGACCTTGGAACATGATCGAACTCTTGGATCGATCCAATCTTCGGTCCCAAGCTTAATAGTGTTGGTCCTCAATTTCAAAAATTGAGAACCAACACTGTGTGGATTGGTCTTAGGGTTAGGGGTGGACCAACCCAACCCGGACCATGCTCACCCTTAACTGCCATTGGTCTCAATTGCCATGTGAGGAAATCCACACTTACCCCAAGAGAGGAGAAGGCCTATCAACTTCTTGTGGATCATGCTTGTGGATATAATTACCATGAAAATTATTTGGTGTTTTGGCCATTTTGTCCTTGCTGGTTTCTTTTGTTTTGATCACTAAGTTGAAGGATATGGTTAAGCATTACTTTGACTGCGTCTTTTCATCTTTGTATGTTAAGTCAAGCATAGTAGGTGAAATTAGAATCCCATTTTAAGTGGTTATCTGTACTTTATAATCTGAAGGAAATTGACATTCTAAATATATTATTGTTCAAATTTTTATTGTGCCATATTACACAAGGTCTTGAGATTTCGTAATAGTTTTCATTATTTGTGGATTGCAAAACCTACAAAAATTAATTTTAACGCTTTAACTTTAAGTTGCTGATCTTCAAGTTATGGCATGAGATCAGTTCAGTATGTTTAACACTGTACCGGTTGTTATTCTTGGTGTTACTTCTGTTATGGTCACTTCATGATTACTGTTTGAAGCTTTTGGAACTGTATGAGTTACCTTGAGGTAGATACAGATGTGCTTGACACTCTTTGGGATGGTGAAATGAAATTAAAATCATGGAAATACTCGATGCAAATTGTAAAGATAGATTTAGCTTGAATGATTATAGGTTCAATAAGAACCACGGTGAATTAACTTGTAAATAACAACATGCTATAGTGCTTTGTTCCTACATATGATTTACCTTTCATTTCTGAGAAAGAATCTAAATGGGGTAATGGTTCATCTTAATATTCTCATCTAGTTGGTTAGGATCTAAAGCCTTCAACACATTTGGAATCTCTTCAGCTTAATAAGCATAAAGTATTTTGTTGATAACATGAGTGATTGATTTGATATACTGATCACATACAACGGGGACTCACTTTGATGGGCTCGTCCAAGTTGCTAAATTATTAGATAAGTGCATCAGTGAGCGCAACACGTAATGTCAGAACATGATTAAACATCTTTTTGGACCATTGCAAGAGAAACTGACAATTTCGAGTGAAGCCATTAAACAATTTGAATGGTTTGAAGAGCAGGTGGTAGTGCACATCCATATCTTACCAGATGCTGTCTTCTTAGTGATGCAAAAAGAAAGATGAAGTTGCTCTTTCGAGACTTATCATTGTTGTAATTAACCTTGAGAAATGTGTTTTGACATTTTTTAATTCTAACAATCCTTCATGTTAATTAGGTGGAGATGATACTTCAAGCCCTGGAGTATGAAAATGGTAAGGCTTTTCTTCTGCGACAATGGATTGAAGATGAGAAAATACTTCCCTACCTTTTTCCTTTGGATGAGCAATTCTTTTTCTCTCTTTCACACTCCGCATTTCACTGATTATCTGCTCAATAGACTGAATTGTTGTGCAATATTGTGGCATTGAAGGTTGAGAGAAGAGGAGTCATGATTCGTTAGAAGGAGAAAGAGACTGGCAATATGAATATGCGGATGCTAAGTAGCTGCTACTTATTTGCAAAATGCCATTTCCTTTTCAGTTCTTCTTGGATGATGGTTGCTTTCTTGTTTGCCTCCATATATGTTGGAAATCTGGCCCTTTTCCTAAGTGATGAGCTACTTTTCCATTCATTCACTTTAGTCTCATGTATGTAGCTTCTGTGAGGCAATTTTAGAACAGTTGCTGTCAGCATCTTTCTGTGATCTCTTGCTGGGTTGTTCTTTGCAAACAGAAAAAGCCTTTGGCTGTAATCTTTATCAAGTTAGGGTGATGATTCAAGTGTTTTCATCTTAATGCAGAGCAAGGGAAGGATCTTGACGAGTTTTTTGTGTCGACTGCTGGTACGTTTATCTTTGTTGCTGTTCATGAACACTTTCAATATGTTTGCCTCTTGACTAAACATAGAGAAGTGAAAGCAATGATTTCATCAGTATTTTGTGCATTAGGTTTGAATCGTTAAGGGAAAATTGCGTGTAGCATGCTCACCTAATAGTTTTGTTGTAATTTGCAACTATAATTCATTTTCGCCTTTTCCCTGATCTTTGAGTTTGTTGCCTTATAGGTTTCCTAGTTGTTGAAAAGCCAGAAATAGTTTATTGATTATTGCGAAGCACCCCTTCTCAACTCTCAATCACCATTAATGGCCATTTCACCCTTCCTATCAATTTTTGGCCTTATCATAGTTCTTTTTTATTTGTCACAAATAGTTAACTATGAGATCATATTGAACTGTTGTTATTGCCTTTTCGGTTAATGTGATAATATTTCTTTCAGTTTATTTCCCGGTTCTTTCACTATTTGTTTTGGACAGACCATCATCTCAATGGTTAAAATCTTGCTTCTCTTGTTAAATTGATAGAGAGGATGTGCCTTAAATAATTTTATAGACTTCGAACAACAGTAAAGTTCCTATCAAAATCTCGCCAAGTCTATGATCTTCTTAATAGCATAGTATTGCACTGTGGCTTTTAATTTATTCGTATGTATAAGAATGCTCAATTCGAACCGTGCATGATTGAATCTTTTGTTTGTAGTTACATACAAGGAAGCAGCACCTCTAGAAAAAGACAAGTTAATCTCACTCATGATCTTGTGTCGGTCACGATTAAGTTGTATTGGACAATGCTATCTGCATTATACTTGTCCCACATGGAATGAACTCAAAAAAATTTCACCATCTTCTCTGCAGGAAAATTTCAGACCGAGTTGGGCAAAGCTTGGGCAT
Organism: Eucalyptus coolabah; assembly: GCA_014182585.1. NCBI lineage: Eukaryota > Viridiplantae > Streptophyta > Magnoliopsida > Myrtales > Myrtaceae > Eucalyptus > Eucalyptus coolabah. The sequence continues at coordinate 42,421,154 of CM024622.1, forward strand.
CAGAGATAGCATCAAGAAGGAAAAGGCAGTAGTTAAAATCTTTTTGAAGCTTTTCAAATTTGAATCTATGGTACTTCAGGCAAGTGATATGATCGTCATGGAAATTAATGACCCTATTTCAGTGAAATGGTTGGTGGCATCTGCTCTCTCTCTCTCTCTCTCTCTCTCTCTCTCTCTCTCTCTCTCAACTTTCATATCTTACAGCCGCCGTTACCTGAGGAATCGACCTTTGCTAAATTGGGAGGCTCTTTTCTCATCTGATTCCGCAATGATTCCATGTTACCTGCTTCACATTTGATTCCAGACTTTTTCCGGTTTGGACTTCTCCATGATCTTTAACTACAGCACATCCTTGGTTTTTTAACTGGTGTGTTGCTTTTTCGCTCTAAATAACATTGATTTGACATGCGATAGCGGGTTTTGTTGATAACTGTTCTTGTTTCCCTTATTAAGAAGTTCAATTTTAGGAAGGAAAAAAAATAGCCTTCATCCAGGAATTCCTTATCTAAAATTTGCTCTAGTCGAAAAAAGGATAAAATTCGCAATATGAAAGTCTCTTAAGTTCACACTCTTTAAAGAGAAGGTAAATGCCTTTATCCTTAATTAATTGAGTAGGGCATATTGTAGGTGTTTTTTTTTTTTTTTTTTTTTTTTTTTTTTTTTTTGGGGGGTGTCGTTATGGGGCATATTGTAGTTTAAAGTTATAAATACGTTAATTTCATAAATGAAGAAGGGAAAGGACATTTTTAGAAGTTGAAATCCCTTCCATGGTTCATTTTTACACGATTGTGGATCATGATTTGGACGTGTCAAATATAGGAATTGCATAGACTAGACCTGGAAATGAACCGATATAACTTGGAGAAAGCAAAACATATTTGTACGAAATTCGATTCTGCATTTGCGTGAATTGAGTTTTGATTTCGCGTAGTTTTGCATGGACCTCTTAACTAGTTTATCAATAATCGGATCCTCTGTTCTTATTCAGTTTGAGAAGTCCCGGAGGATGTTGTGGTGAAGAAACAATGTCTTGTCTTGGTAGTGAGTCTTTTCTCTTCAGATGATTTCTCGCGCTATTCGTTACTCAACTCATGAGATTGTAGTGTCTTTTTCGTGTTCATTGCTTTTATTCTTTTGGAATGCAATCGCTAGTAGCGATTCGCTACCACCATCACCATGAAAGTGAAACCGTAAACGCAACTGAAAATGGGACCACGAACACATGTACTTTGACATACCAAGGCAGAGAGACCAGAAAACAATGGAGAAAAGGGGGGGAGATGCATCATCACCCCCCTCATCAATAGGCAGTTCCTTCGACCAGTTTGTCCAGCTTCTTGGTCCTCAGCCTCTCGGCAAACGACTCGCTGCCTTGCTCGTACCTGCACTCAGACAAACAAAAACCCGCTATTAACCCCTGGGCGAGCCAGGACGGCCGATGGTCCGTGTCTCTCTCCTCATCACAAATATGCAAATCGCGAATCGCGTACCTCGGAGGCAGGGATATGAGAGGGCTGAGCCGCTGCGCAACCTTCGCGGCCAATTCTTCAGTGTTGACCGCCTGGTTGAAGCAGAAGTACCTACCCCGCGTCGAGGGGTCCTCGAGCGCCCGGATGTGAACGTCAGCCAGGAAACTAGTGTCGACGGATGCGAGGACGCCGCTTTCGTACATTTGGGAAGCCCCTGCATGAAATCGTGTCCTTTAGCAATGTTTGCAGTCCTCATCGTCGCATTAAATTTTGAACCCCTCAAGGCATTCATGGCTGTGTACGAAGAAAGTTCCACAGAGGGCTTCATCCAATCAAGTTAGACGCTGTTTCTTACTACCCACTTTTTAATTCACTAACCAAATTGACGGCAGTCGAAACCACTCGCCCGAGGAATCAAACTCCTCACCTTATGATTGAGTAATTCTATCCCTGTGTCGCCGTGTCGCGACCCGGAGGAGTACTACCGAGTAAAATTCATTGCTAGTACTAACTACTGAGTAAAAGGGTTTGAAAGCGTTTTAACCTTTAAGATAAGCCAATGTCGATTTGGGATTCTGCCGAGCCACGGCAGGGCCGAGGACGAGACCGCTGTTGATGGAGACCATGTTGAGCATCCGGTCCATGGCCAGCGCCCACGCCGCCTGCTCCGACAGCGTCTTCGACAGTGCGTGCCACAGCTGCACCGGTCCGATCGACACCAAAACCAACAAACCACATTCCAATCAAAATCCAAATCCGAAGAACAAGTCTCACCAACCCCAAACACACCCCTTTCGTTTTCAGCACTTGAAAAGATCAAACCGGGAAGTAACGAGAGCAGTTAAGGACGTGGTCAAAGAGAAGCCAAAAGCTTCTAGTCGGTCGCGAAATATCGACGTTGACTAGTCATTTAGAACCCGGAATGGGGTGTACTACACGGTCGTGTACCTTCAATTTCCTGCATAAGTCCGGGTCGCTCCAGGACCTCTCGTCCACGTCTACCTGGGACGAGATGCCGTCCTTCCATATCGCCGCCGTGAGGGAGGAGCTGAAGACGACCTTGTCGATGCTGTCGGTCTGCGCGCACGCCTCCACCACGTTGATCGCTCCTCGCACCTCCAAATCCGCATTTTTCTCCTGAAGAAAACCCAAAAAAAAAAAAAAAAAGAAAAAAAGAAAAATCATTCTTAAACTAAAAAGAATTGACGATTGCTTTGGATTGCTGATATATCTGTCTTGGAAGGACTTTCTCACGTCGTCATAGCCGTCCGAGCTGTCCAAGCAGCAGAACAGACCGGAGCACCCCTTCAAGGCTTCGAGAATGCTTCTGTAATCCAACGCTTCCACACTGTAGACCACCAATCTCTCTTCGATCAACTCCATGTCCCTGATCTTCTCCACTATCTCTGCCTCTCCTGCAAGATTCGATGGAGAGGGAACAAAGAGAGAACCCGTTGAGCAAAAGAAGCAGAAGACCTCAAAAGGGTCCTTCCAAAAAGACGCTGAGAATTGGAGAAAGACTTGCCATTCTTCTGAATTGCGGCATGGACACTGTACCCTTTGCTCAGCAAGCCTTGGAGGATCCAAAACCCCACGTAAGTCGACGCGTCGAGGACGCAAACCGCCGGCTTGTCGCTCTCGGCCATGTTTGCATTCGCGCCTTCCCTCTCCATTTTGTTTGCTTTGTTGGATTCTTCTTCTTTTCCTTTTCTTTTCTGCGTCTTGTTTGTGCTGATGAGTTGTGCTGTGTTTATAAGAGAGCAGAGGGGATTTGGATTTTCATCTTCTCTCGAAGGCGTCAGAGAGGAAGAGTTGGTGAACTATTATGCGACACGTTCTCATCTGCTCACAATCTTCTTCTCGGATGACTTTCTCATATGCTTTCCATATCAACGGTAGGACGATACGTTTTGAGTTTGAGCTTTTTGGGAAAAAAGACGAGATCTCTCGCTCTATTTGTGGAAAATCAATAAACTGGCTTTCCTAACTTTTTTTTTTTGGGTAAGGCACTGGCTTTCCTAACTTTAATCACTGTTATCTTTTAGATGAGTGTATGAAAGATATCTTCATTATTTGCAATTTGTGCCCGTACATTTTTGTTGATTATGAAAATGTTTTTCGTTTCCTATTTTTTTAAGAAATGTAAATGATAAAAATTAAGAATTTTTTTTCCAAATTATTGATTTCCGTGAAAAAAGGGAGCCTAAGTGGGTTCCACATGTTTTTTGATTTGAGTGGCAACAAGAGAGTGATAGGATATTCTCCTATAAATTTTTTGAGTGAGTTTTTTTATTTTTTTAATGAAAGTGTGTAAATTAACCCTATGAGTTTGCTTTGGGTGTAACTTAAACCTGTAAAACACCTAAGCAATCGAGCAATTGTAGACTTGGTATTCTCTGGATTCATAATGGATTCACTAGTGGCTTATTCCCCTCGTGGAGTAGTACTAACACATCAAATTGAATCTCACAAATCTCCAATGTCCTTATTATTTCTTGTCGATTTCTCTGTTAATTTCTTCTTTCCAAGAGAGACTTGAATTATGAGATCCTTTACCTTTTGCGTTATTTTGCAACATCTTTAACAATCTCAATTTGGTCGATGGGCTAATGAAATTGCTTATGGATCCAAAAGATGGTGTGTTGAGATGGGTAGGTGCTCCTAGTTTCTTCAATTTCCACATGGATGAGAGTAGCTTGGGGAGCTGTGTACACGAGCAGGTTTCTCTAATCACGGTACTTAATTCCAAGAAGGGCTAAAGAAAGGGCCTCGTACATTTTGGAGAATAGCAAGCTTGGCTGCTGGTAGGTGGAGAACGTGCAACTATAATTTCCTGTTGACTAAAAGAAAAAGAAAATGAAGGCAACTTAAAAAAATGAAACTTTCTAATATGGGATGAAAACACGTGAAATGAAGAGTGCGGTGTAAAGATATAGAGAGTAGAGATGACAACAATTATTATAATTATATCGTGATCATTTAGGTGGGTCTCATCATTCATATTATATGAAAATATTATGACGTGTTCTGTGTAGTTTTCATAATCACAAATTGGCTTCCAGCTAGAGAAGCCAAAACTATGGCTTTTGGTCGTGGAAAAATAGTTTGATCCTTCCGGCTCATTGTAACACCAATACCTCAACTTTTTTTTCATGTCACCAAAAATTCTAAAGTATGTCCCATTGCCATCATGACAAAAATATAAAAACATAAAAATAAATAACAATCTTAAAGCATCTATAAAATTTTTGTTATATTGATACAAGTTTAGGATATTTTTAGTGGTATGAAAAATTTTTATGCTTTTTTTTTGGGTAGGTAATATTTAAGTTAGTGTTTTTGGTCGTTGACACAAAGAACTTTTGTCTCACTAGTGCAATTTTGAGCTTTAAATGACACGAAACAAAGTTTTGAATATTAGTGTTATAATTGACATTGTTTACAACTTTAACTAGGTTTTTTCATGATATTTGTATGGGTTAAAGCAAGAGAAGCCGAGACATGGCAATCAAAAAATAGGTGATTGATGGAATCCAAAACTTCATTGCATAACGCACAAGTGCAAAAGTCGATTCTTCCATGAGAGAGAAGGAGCTCCTAGGTAGGCAATATGTTCTTCGTAATCAGCCACAAATTAAACTGGAATCTAGGAGCAATATCAGTGTTCCAGATAAGAGAAGCCCAAGGCACCTAGTTTTTTTTCTGTTCTAATGCAGTCCCAAGCAGAAGCCACCGAGAAGGATTTGGAGGGGTCCCAACTCCATAAGAAACGATCCAGAGCAGAGGATGAAACCGGAAAGGAGATTCCCGAGCTTTGAAGGAAAAGCCTGAAGGAAGTGCCCAAAGAGGAGAGAAGATCTGCGATTCGCATGCTTTGGAAGACTAGATGTCTCAATAAGAGGATGCGGAATAATCGATCAAGAGGGCCCTCGAAAGCCAGCGGTCAAACCATAAGGAAACCGAAAGACCATTTCCAATTTTCCCGTTAATACTCTAAAAAATCCTAAATTGGTACACATATGATAGATTTATTCCAAACTAATTTTTTACTACCAAAAACCTCAAATTGGTATACCCATGATAAATTTTCCCCAAATTAATTTTTGATCATCAAAAACCTCAAACCGATACACACCAATAATAAATTTACCACAAACTAATTTTTTGACTATGAAAAATCCCAAAACTAATAAATTTGTGACAAATTCACCCTAAATTAATTTTTTGAGTACTAAAAACCTTAAATTAGTACATTTGTGACAAATTTATCATTCGTTGGCTTTCGTCAAATTTAAATATTAAATTTGTTGACCTAGACGACACATGGTGATGTAATATGGATGTGGAAATCTATATGGTAAGTATCACAAAAAATCTCAAACTAGTATACCCGTATCAAATTTAACGGTACTCAAGTGGTAAATTTAATGGTACACTTATGATAAATTTGGAATTTTTATGGCATTAATCCTATGGATTTTTAGGTGAACTTGCCACATCATCATAACATGTCACTATTTGTCATTGTAACTTGTCATTATGCATTCACGTCAACAAGTTTAACTAGTAAAATTTGATGGAAGTTATTAGATGGTAAATTTATCATAGATGTATTGATTTGGAGAAGATTTATCACGGATGTACTAGTTTGAGATTTTTCAAGATATTAACACTATCTTTAATCAAATTAAATATATATATATGTATTTATGGTAGAGCAATTAAATGGTTAAAATGAGGACGTTTGATGTATATAACTTTTGGATCCATTTTTTCTTGTGGGCTGCTTCCCTGAAACCTTAATCTGCTATGAAATTTGGATATTTAAATATATTTTTGAACATCATTTACATGAAATTTGAGAGATATCACCAAAAGTTTAGGAGGGTTGCACAATAATCCGCTTGCCAGTGTATGTATTCAGCTTTACACACGATATGCACGATGCGTACATCATCACATAAAACAAATGACTACAATGCAGACAGAAGAGCTAGAGGAAAAAATATATATATATATACTGAAAACAAAATGGAAGGTTTTATGAAAATTCAAACTTTGAGTGTATTTTGCGGAAAATGAATAATTTGATTTTTTTAAAATGATTGTTTGTATTGCTTAGAAAAAATGAATGAACAAAAAATATTTTCGTTGTCTACAAAAGTATTTAGATTAAAATTATTGTCGATGATGAAGATATTATTTCATTAACTAATTATTTCAAGCGATCAAGCAATCATTTTTGGAAAAAAATATATTTTTAAATTATTCTTTTTGGCAAAAAAAAAAAAAAAAAACAGCTTTTCCTTGAAAAATTTTCCGGTAAGAAGGAAACAGATTGATAATGTGTTTACAGAATATTTTTATTTCACATGTTTGGAGGGTGTGTGTAATTTCGAGAGTAATCGACCTAATTTTTTTTTTTCCGGATGAAACGTTGGCACCTTCGAGATAAAAGGCAAATCGAAAACACATCTTGATGTTCGACCAAAAAAAAGAACACTATCTTGATTTTAAAAAATAGAAGAAAATTAAAACTGGTGGCCGGAGTCAAGCCCAATATAAATCCCCCTCCCCGAACAAGAAAAGAAACTGGCTGCATGGCTCCGGAGTCATAAAAATTAATCAAGTCGAAAGGTTTGGATATCAAAATAATTCTTATAATCCATATTGAGTTTGGACATGATGGGAACCATGGTAGCTAATGTACCAAGTTACCAACTATTGCACTCTCTTCTAGTTACCAAGATAATTTAATTAAATAATTACACAAATAGCCCATAAACTTATCCCAGCATTTAATAATTTTAACCCTAATATGTAATGTGGTTTTTGTTTAATATAATCCATAAAATTTTGGTAAATGCTCCATTTACTCTATGAATTATTATATTTCTAAATTTAATATAATTTCTAAATTATCTAGTTCATGGACTAAATTGAATATGTATAAAAAAATTTAATCGAATACATTAAATAAATTAAAAGTTTATGAAAAATATTATATATTGAATTAAATTTTAGATATCTGAATAAATTAAAAGTGGACTTTAAAAGTATTAATTTTTAATTAAGTCTTGTCGCCTGGCAATCATAAAGGGGCTCACGAGCAAAGTTATTTTGTCCTTTTAGGCTGTCCTTGGAGGCACGGAGGATACCGTCCATGCCAGCATTCGCCAATGGAAAGGAAATTGCAGCTTCCTATGTCATATTATTACACCCACGTACGTCCTAGTGGGGCTTCCTCAATTCGGCTTACGATTTTTTTTTTCCATATTTAAAAAAAAAAATATATATATATATATATATATAAATATATATATTAGTTGTTCTTCTCATTTGGCATTATTTACTATGAAATACCGTAATATAAATAAAAAAAAAGTCGCAATATATGATATATTAGATTTAGTTCCGCGAAACTTGATTATGTCATTTAGAGAGGAAAAAAATGTATGACTCTTTTTAATGACCACATGAAGTTTTTATGTTGACATTGTACAAATATTTGCGAGATTTTGCATAACTAAGTGCAAAGCCTCCTAAAATAAATTTTTTGGCCCCCTCAATTGGTGCTCTAAAGTCTAAACTGAGATACATTAAAGTGATTAATTAAATTCATGTGGGATTAGAGTGAATTACTTGAATATTGCATTATTAAAGAGAATTAAGAAATATGTGCTGAGGATGGATAAGTTGGATAACCCTCTATTGGAGTTTGGCATACCAACACCTAAACAGCTTAGGGACTCTTTCGCTACTTTAAATCTTTTTAGGGCTTAATAATTGTTTCGAAAAGTACGTGAACCTGAACAAAATTGAGGGCAATTTGCAGGGAAGGACCTGTACTTTTGTAAACCGCGATAATACTCCATAATTTCGGTTTCTTTTGCAATTTTCATCATGGCGGCTGACCCTTGTCTGATGTTGCTATTAGAAAGAGGCTGGCATCGATGGCGCGAGGTCAATGCCTCGGTCCGACTCCTAGTCCCCGATACACATACGGCGCTGATCCTCGAACATGGTGTCGGGTTATGTTCCTAGGGCTCATTTTGTTAAACTTCATATTTCATTTATTTCGAAAAAATGAATGATTAGGAAGATATTTTTCTATAAATGATTACTTGTATGACTTGCAAAATTGAATAGAAGGAAATTATTTTCATATGACTACAGCCGTACCTCCGGTGGAGTCTACCCCGTCCGGAGGATTTGAACATTCCGGTATCTCCTTATTCTTTAGTTCCTCGCCGTTCCTCTAGGGCGAATAGGCATATGACTTCCCGTACCTCCGGTGGAGTCTACCCCGTCCGGCGGATTTGAACATTCCGGTACCGTCGAGATTATCTTTGTTTTTCTGCTACCTTTTGTGAACCTCAGTTCCGTCGAGAAGCTCGGTCTAACCCTCTGTGGCAGCTACCAAGGTCTAAGAATCACAGGCATTATTAGAAAAGAAATCAAACACGGCACGAAAGCACGGCCCGTAGCTGAAGCCTTTTCACAGTTTACCGCAATTTTTAAAGCAGACTTTTGCCACTGTTGCACGACTTGTCTCCATGCTAAGCTTCTCGATGGAACTTAGATGAATGTTAAGAATGCATTTTCGAGCAGTGATCTTACTGAGGAAGTATATATGCAACCTCTTCCTTGACTATGGTTGTCCTCCTAGTAAGGTTTGTCGCCTCTGGAGATCGGTGTATGGATTGAAACAGGTACTGCACACATGATTTGCCAAATTCGACGCTATTGTCGAGCAATTTAAATTTCAATCTAGCTCTCATGACAAAGCATTAATTGATTGTCAAAGCAATCAAGACATTTTTTTTTACTTATACTTTATGTGGATGATTTGATCATCATAGGAGATGGCCTCGGTAATTGCTTCTCACTTGCCATTTTGAGACGGAGTTTCTTCTAGTTTAATTGGCAATTATCTCACTTGAGCCAAATATGGCTCTAATCTTTTCTTGTGAGTAGGTTTGATCCACGACAAGGTCACTTCTACCGCACTGGAGCCCAAGGCCAAGCTAGGCCTTTTTAATGGACCTCTATTGCGAGACGCCATACTCTATCAACAGCTATTTAGTAAATCACACTATTTCCCATCTTGACATGACATTCTCGGTTCATATCAAAGAATTAGTTTTTCTACTTTGCATTCTATTCGCCATGCTAATATGCTATATATCTTTGCAATAGAGTAGGGACCTTGTGATATGATATTTACCATCCTTCCAACACTATTTGGGAATTACATGCCCACTTGGCTGCAGACTGTATCGGGATGTTGCTTAATTACTTGGCTTAGTAAGAAACAAACCATTAACTCATGTCTTTGAGCCCAATCTAATTATCGTATTTTGACAAATACCAGTGCTCAACTCACTTGACTGCATTGGCTTTTAAAAGACATGAGTATTTCCTCGAAATCACCTATTATTATTTGGTGCGGTGTAACGTCACCATTTGAATCAATATTTTGTGAGCGCACCAAACGTGTTGAGAATGACTGTCACTTTACTCGACAACTTTTTCGAGGGACTATTGATCTTGTCCATGTCTTTTCTGCTGATCAAGCCGTTGATGGTCTTACAAGGCGCCTCCCCTTCAGAAATTTCTGTTTTCTTGTGTATAATCCAAAAGCTTCTCCCCTTGCACAATTTCCTAGTTTCGTGTTCAAACTCTAGTTGGTTTCCTTGGAACCACCTCGAGTTTGAGGTAAATTTTAGAATAACGCCAGAATATTACAAGATTTCTCGGTTTGAATGAGATGCTCATTGATCCTTGTCAGATCCTATTTTTAGCCGTGCACATTACTAGGGTACAAATACCCCTTAAATATAGTGGTTTATTCACCCAAGATATCCATCACGAGCCTTTGCTTGCATCTTACATGATTCTTGAGGTCAGCGAATATTTCGTTAATCTGTGATTTACCTGAAAGGGTGGTCTTCTAAGTCATTATAAAAGAGAGAAAAATGCCAAACAGATCGTGGCTTATAACTCTTATCCTCACATTGACCAAAAGAAGAGTCATCTGAATTTGCTTACTATGGCTAGAGCCTCTTGCCACATTTATAACTTCAATTCCAAGCTACAGACATCTCAAGATACAGTGAATTGTGACCCATAATTTCCTCAATTGGCTGAAGCTGTCCCTCTAGACCATTTGTTACAGATCGCATCTAAATTACAGAAGGCCTTTAGTGGCAGAGAATCAGGACTTATTCCACCGGCTCGAATCGAACATCAGGTAGATGGTTAGTATAGTCGCCAAAAGGTATACCCATCCTAGCAACTTATTTTATGCTTTCAACAGTTTGATTGCTGGTCTTCGAGTTTATTGTTCATCTTGCTACAGCATTTGCCTCGCTACTTTCTTCAGCGACATCCTTCCCCATCAACATGGCCGTGTGGTGCTCTAGGTACTCCTTGCTGTTCATCTCTGTTAATCTGCACCAGTATCTCTTGGTCAGTGATATCACCACAAAGAATTGCTTGCATAAGTGGGCGGTCCAAATGAATCAGCTTCTACCACATGATCCCAAAATTATTAGTAATTGGATAAGAATGGACAACTCGGAGGGTCAAGCAGCATCAAAGGTCTCACGGTAAATCTATGGTCAAGCATGCTTATAAAGGACCCCATGCACTGGGGTATCTTGAACATTTAATCAATGGAAGGATGTATCGCATCCCGATTGCGATTGTAACTTGTACTACGGGACTTCTTCAACATAATGTATCAAGAACTTTTTCTCCTCTCTGTGGTAATAATGAAGACGAGAAGTAGACAATGAGTAAATGGCCTTTCTCTCTTCCCTATTTAAATGTGACTAGAGAACAAGAAGTACATGCAGTAATCCAAAAGCTCTCAATCAGGTAGAGAAACCATCAAAAGCAGCCACCTTCCACTACCGAATGCCAAAGACCAAACTGTTGGCAATTTCAGTAACCTAGTCCAGCTTATTCAGTCACAAGCAAAGTACACTGTAGCTTTTAGAGGAAAAGTTGATTCTGCGTTCTGATGATAAGATCGTTAAGGCACATAATTACAGGCTTTATAATTCATAATCATATGCCATGCATCTCTTCCATTCACCACCAGTTGTCCACATATTGACATAAGTATATCCACAGAAAAGCAGAACTTATCACGAACTCCAAATAATCAGAGATCGAACCTAAATTCCGAGCGGAAACTTTAAATAGGCAGCCCACGAAGAATTTTAGATGTATTAGCAGCACCAGACAGTGCTTTGTGCCTCGCTAACCTCAGTGGAAGAGGTAGCCTCAAACATTCACAAAGATCTCCAAAAACAAGTGTGTCAGTTGATAGTCGTTAAAGCAATATAAAGTAATTAAAACAAATAGTTATTGTTTTGCAGTGGGGAGTACTGAAAATCTTTGAAAATATTGGCCATCAATACAATATAAAATATGGAAAAAAACTCTCAATAGTAAGCAATGGAGGTTTACATACCGGCTAATAGTACGGTCTTTAGCAAATCCAAGTTCATTGTCAACGCAAATGTCCAAATCGTCACTTCTCCTTGACCTCGAAGAGGTTCTGGGCGCCATCTGCTGTGCATCCATGACTGTCACTATCCTATCAAAAAGTTCATGTGGGCTGCCCTCAGCTGTACACAGTAGCCTAGCCCTGTTCTCATACATGACCTGGTAATCAGTCAGTAAATGTAGTTAAATTAATTGTCCACTCAAAAACTTCCCATAAACCTAACCCTGAGAATAAAAAAGAGCCAAGGAAAAGGATAAATTTTAAGAAAATATTGACTTTGCTCCCTAAAGCACAGCATAGGTGACATGATACCCACTTTAAATTCTGTGTTAAAATTGTACTTCTCTTTAACTAATCCCAAAAGGGCATCCTCAACAGTTCAAAACTATCATCAGACTATCAACCAGATATGGTTAAGAAGGAAGAGCGCATATTTCTTTAAGATATACTGCACATTGAAGAGCAAAAAAGCTCATAAGCTGCAGTCCTATTGTGCAAATTGTAAAGCCAAAAAGCAGAAAATATAAGATCTTAAAGAACAAACTTATTCAGATTTGAGGCTTACATCAACTAAAGTGACAAACCGATAAGCTGCAGTCCTATTGTGTAGTCCAAAAATCGGCACACCATCCAATGCCAGGGTGTGAAAATTCTCTATGAAACAAAGAAAATGAGAATTTAGCCCACAATATCTGAAAAATAGCATGATCATTTAAGATAATCATGAGAAGGGACAGAGTTGGCTCCTCTAACAGTGGAATGAAGAAGAAACATCTCCAACTCTTTACTGATCTACCTATTGCAATTTAATAATTGGCATTTTGGATGCACCTAGCTTGAGCAGGATCTACTAATATCCATTTGTCAATTTATTCAACCTCATAGAAGACCATAATCACAAAATTCTCTATGGTTTGCATGGCTATGCAACAACAATAACTAACAAAAAACTTGATAAACAAAAGACAAAAGGTAGCAGCGTGCATTATAACATGTATACATTCCCTTAATCTTGATTAATTTACTTATTGCATAAAAAGTAGTTTTAAGTTTGTCAGTGCCTAGACTACTATCACTTCTTTAAACACCTAAAAATGACTTACTGCATAACCCAAAATAATCCGCAGCACCAAGAGGCCGGTCACATAATTCCTCAAAGGGAAAATAGGCGCATCCATTAGCACCAAGTGGAACCTAAGCAGGATATAATATAAAGCAGTTAAGGGAGAGAAGCACAAGCAGCCTTGCATAAGGATACAAGCGGTCACTACATTGCATGGCACATACCTTTAGTTTCCGTCCCATTACGACTTCAACCTCTTGAGGTCTTGCGGTTGTGTGTTCCCCAATCAATTGCTGGAACTTCTGCAGGAGATACGCAGATGAATCTTTGCCAATAAAGTATGAACCTTGATCTGCCTGAGATTGGAGATAAAGGACAAGTTAGGCATAGAGATGTGTGATTTGCCAACTGAGCAGCGGGTGTGGAATTCTGTGAAGAAAGAGTTAAGCAGCTGCACCGAAGTCATCTTTCTATAGTCTACAAGGGATCCAATCTCACGAACTACACATCTTTCCTGCAAAGAAAGGACATTAGAAATTAATTAAAACTTTAACTTGAGCAGATGCAAGAACCATACATAAAAACATTAAGCTTTTAACTCTCTCTCTCTCTCTAAGTCTGCTAACTTACTAAAGTAAATGCACATACTCACCTTCAAAGTCGCAATGAACGGCAGGAAAAGATCCCTCTGCAATCCACCTTCATAGAGGTTATCGGGAGCGCGATTTGAAGTTGCAACAAGTATCTGCAGTTGCACCACAGTAGCATAAAATATGACAATTTTGCAACTATCCAACTTGAATTTTTCCAAATTGACGATGCATAGAAGCATCAATAAATCCAGAAAGGTTGTCACTTACAGCACCATTGGCAAATAGATGTCTATATAGACGATTAAGGATCAAGGCATCAGCAACATCATTTACCTAGTCCGAACCAAAAAGAAACATGCCAGTAAGAGACTTAATAGAATCCAGAAAAATCAATAAGTACATCACCATCATTAGAATTTCCAAATTTGCTATACCATAAATTCATCGAGACATAACAAAATCGCCTCATCAGATATTTCTCCTGCAACAACTTCAAGTGGATCTGCCACACCCTTATGTTTCTGTGAGGATATAGAGTTAGACAAACTTGCTACAGATAACGTAACTGTACATTAAATATGGCCGAGGAGATCAGCACCAAAGAGCTTTAGAACATTCAGATGACCGGCATATATTAAATGCACGACTTACTATCAATGCTAGAAATTTACAGGGCTCAAGTGCCATACATGATTGAAGCTCTAAAAGAAGCAATCAATTTGGAAAAAAAGTAGTTAAAGACACTTCATAATAAGAAAGAACACACGTATATTCTTACTTGCAAGCGGCTATGGACATTTAGCATGAAGTCATGAAAATGGATCCTCTTTTTTCTCCAATTTCCAGGCCTGTCATGAAGGGCACATTGACATTCATCAGTAAAGAAAAATGAGAAAAGTCAATCTGAAATGATCACAATAATGTCAGAGCAATCCCCCCCCAACCATCTTGAATTCTACATAACATCTCCATGAGATGATCCAATAAAATATTGGATTGGCAAATTAGACTTACAGCTGATCAAAGAACAAGTCCATCAACATGGTTTTTCCAGTGCCCACCCCACCATAGAGGTATAGACCTTTCACAGGAGAGTATGTACTCTGTGGCATAAAACGAGACCACAACCACCGACTCCTGAAACACAAATTCAGAAACTCAATTTTTGAGAAATGATGGGCAAAAGAGTCACCTTTTTCAACAGTACAAATGACAAGGGGAAAAGATACTGAAATCAGAGAAAGAACTACACTGGCTAAGCACCGAGAATGTTGACCTGGTACCTTCCAGCTTTTTCTGAAGCAGAATAACGATCCAATTTACAGGCATCAGCATAAGCAACAAGTTCATCATAAAGTCTTTGTAGCTCTTGCAGAGTGCCTACCTGAAAAAATCATAATGTGCAAATCATTCAACAAAATACCAATTAGAAACAATTGCACACAGCAAACTCAAGCCAGTCCAGAAAGTAATCTGTCTTATGGAGTCTAACGAGCAATCCCACCAAAAACCATGAAATAGATGGATTTTTGTTTTGGCGATTGCCAATGATTTGAAACTCAACTCAGGAGTTGCAGTTCCTGTACATCAAAAGGTAATAACAATTTTTCTAACATGACAAGAACTGTAAAGGAAATAGTTAGGCATAGTTTAGCTTTAAAGTATGAAAGGTGAGGAAAAGGATGCTTCAAACGGCTACTGTCAACCACCATAGTAAGAATTTGACCTTGTCTTTACCTCATTTTTCCTGAACCATATTCATATGCATCCATGCACAAATGACACATCCAATGGGAAAGCTAACCATATGAGCTTCATTATTTAAACTACTGAACTAACAGAAACTTCACTTTAGATGATCTTACTCAATATCACTTCAATTAAAGGTCACTTAATAGTGTAATAGATTGAGTATATTGCAATCAGTGTTCTCTGTTCTTGTCATTAAACACATGAATCTTACGAGTCAGATACCACCTTCATATAAAGAATTCAGTAACTGCCTCCCAAATATTAAGGTTAAGGAATGCACCTTTTCAAACTTAAATGCGCATGTACATTATTAGTTCATATTTTCTGTCATTTAGAACTTATTTGGTATTCACTAATTAAAGATCAATTATCCAATATCCTTGTAAAAATTCTCCCAAACTAGGAAAGAGAGGTGGTAAAAACAATGATGAGAAAATACAGAGCAAGACCATCTGCTAGAAGTTACAGTAGGCATTTGACACTCAATCGAACATGCAGCTTAAATGCTAGTTTCACCATTTTTTTGGTAAATCTACTTTCACATATCGATTGATGCACATACCAAACAACGCACACCACCAGAAAACACTGCAAATAGTTATCAGGAGGCAGCAGACTTTCGTTCTTCTACTGAAGCTCGGCGCATCATACCTGGCACATGTCACCATCCACGAGTTCACCTGCAGCAATTCGACGCTCATACTCGATGAGCGGCCCCGCTCGACTTGCATCTGCAGATGAAGAATTATAGTTAGGAAAACAACACAGAAACAATTCACGGCTTACACTGAAATTGAAAAACATCGCGTCATGTGCATCCTGAAAGAACAAACCTTCAGCACTAACTTTCTCGGCATCGACAGAAAGAGCTCTGGAGGTCCCCAAGTTAGGTAGTCCAAATACAGGTAATTCGTCATAGTACCTAGGCAGCCTTGGCGTTAAACTCGAATAGACCAATGGTCTCTGTCTCCTGGCAAGATTACAGGCGTGATAATAATGTCGGTGCTGAAAAGCAGCTCGAGAATGGCGAATTAACCGAGCTACCGCTCTCATCTTCAATCGGAACGGACGGAATGTTAAGTTCCACCACCCCAAATCTCCTTCAACTAGATGAGATTTAGGAGCGGTTCAACGTCTCAAATTGACGCAAGATCCTGTAACATTGAAACATTAAAGAAAGAAAAAAGTACGAAAAAAGCAGAGCATAGTCTTGATACCGCAACAAAACAACTCACGGGCACACAATTAAGACGAACCAGAATAAACAAAGGACAGTTTTTTCAGCTGATCGGAACGAAGTTTAGTGAAAAACGCATCGTGAATTCTATCAAAAGAAAAAAAGGCCGACGACCCCACAGCGCCATCCTTTGTACGGAACTCATCGAACCCAAGAAAAAATCCCGCAATTCCGACAGACCCAAAACCGAAAAACTTCATCGAAACAGCGCACGACCCACGAAACAACACAGAGAAACGGGACGAGCCCAGAATCTAACCGGAATCAAGAAACGGGAAGCCCACGTGACCAGCAATGGAGGGCGGTCGCGGAGGAGAGAAAGGCGAGATACGATTGCAGATGGGAAGAGAAGGAAAAACCGAGGAAAAGGGTCTCTGCGGAAGGCAGAGACAGCACCCAAAGTCCTGGAGGAGTCCTCGAAAAACGATGGTAAAACTCGAATTTTATAAGAGAGAGAAAGGGAGGGAGAGAGAGAGAGAGATGATGAGCTTTTTGTTGGGCTTTTTACACGTTGTTTGAAGTGGTTGACTCGCGATGCCCGCACGGATAATCGCGCGATGTCCCGCATCCGCACGCCTTCCGTGGCCGTCGTCCTCGCCGTTTTAAGCTTTTTATCCGTTTCGAGACTCAAAGCTCCGGAAACCCCGGAGGCAGATTTGCCAATTATATTTTTGGATTGGATTGGATTGGATCGGATCGGTAGTTAATTTTGGTCATCTATGGAAGAATTTAAGAATTCGTTTGGGAGCCATTCTCCCAAATTGGTATGGTGAACAGATTTTTATATCGACAAGCGAATTAGATCGGAATCAAGTATAAAAGTCATCGTCTCAACTCTTGGTGAGTCATGCAAATTTTCATGTATATAGATAAGTGTCGCCGGGCCTCATTAGACCTAATTGGCGAGTCGAGTTGAAGAAGGGAAAAATACTCTTTTAATTGACCGATCGATTTAAGTCAGCCAAAGCGTGCCTCTAAGTCTCATCAATCTTTATGTTATTTTCCTCTTAATAATATTTAATCACTTTGATTCATGAAAAATCGTATAAAAACTTGAATTGAAAATGCTTTGCGTTTGCCTTTGGGTTCAACGTGAAAGGAGGTTTGAGCAAGAGGAATTGGATGGTTTATTTAGGTGGAAACTTGTGAGTGGATTAATAATTAACCCTCGAATTTGAATCGACTTCTATAAGAAGAGAATTCGATAAGACAAATGCGTTTTATGATCATATTAATTTGCTTATATTTTTGGGAATTTACAATCAATTTGTCTTCCTCTTCCTTATTTTCTAAAATTGGCTCTCTACTATTATAACGGTTGATCTCACTTTTAGGGGGAAGCCCAAATTGATCCTCACATCAATGTTGGATTGGATTAGATTAGATTAGTAGTTAATTTTTTTTTATCATCTACGGAAGAATATAAGAATTTGTTCGAGAGTCGTCCTCCAAAGAATCGTATTGTCAACGAATTTTTATATTTACATCGAATTGACAAGCAAGCTAATTTGGATCGAGTTTAAAAGTCATCATTTGAACTATTGGTACATCATACATTTTCTATATATGTAGATGAGGTGTCACCAAACTCAGTTGGACCCGATCGGGCGAGTCAAGTTGAAGAAGGGAAAAATGCTTGCCCGATCTGGCCTGAGCGTGCCTCTAAATCTCGTCAAGTCATTCTGTCATTTTCCTCTTGATAGCGGTCAATCACTTGGATTGACAATAAATTGGTATAAAAATATGAAACAAAAATGCCTTCCATTTGCTTTTGGATTCAACGTGAAAGGGGTTCGAGCGAGAGGAATTTGATGGTATAGGTGGAAATTTGTAAGTGGATTAATAATGAACCCTCGAATTTGATCGACTTCTATAAGAAGGAACTCGATAAGACAAGTGCATTTCATGATCATATTAATTTGCTTATATTTATGGGAATTTACAATCAATTTGTCTTCCTCTTCCTTTATTTTTTAAAATTAGCTCTCTACTGTTACATCGGTTGACCTCGCTTTTAGGGTGGCCCCAAATTAGTAAAAAAAATAGCTATCCTGCAGTTAATGTTCCCACACTCCATGTCTTCATTTCCAACTGTATCATCTCTCTTATGAGTCAAAAGGGCTCAACATTCGATCGTGCTTAGAATAATAATAGACCTGGCGATACTTGAACGGTATTAAAGATTGCACAAGATGATAATTTTAGTTTTTTTTTTTTTTTTGAAAGCTTACTAATTAAATACACCTATCAAATGAGTAAATTGGATCGAAATTGATCTAACTTAAATTACTATTTTGACCCAATTTCTATGCACTATGAATTTAAGGACTCACACTCCACTCGACTAAGAAAAGTACAAAAAAATTATAAATTTAGTGTATTCGTACTAATGAAATCATAAACTTTTTCACATTAATACCAATTCAGTTCATTCGACCGATTTAGGCTAGAAATTACTGACGTGGACGCCAATGATTCTATATGACACGGCTGCACTGACATGGACATTTTTAAATATATATATATATACTTTTCCATACATTTTGTTGGTGGCCATTAGCCACAAGCAAGTGTTGGCCTCAGTTAGTTGAGGCTTAGCGCTAGCGAGGCCCTCCTCGCTAGGTAGTACTTGCACTTGCCCACCCTTGCCTATGGCTTGTCTGGCCATTGGTAAAAAGAAAAATGAAAGAAAAAAAAATAAAACATAGAAAAATGTCTACGTTGGTGATTTCTGACTTAAAATTAATACGATACAATAGATTTATAACATTTTTTACCTTTCCCCCACCTAGTCTATATTGTTAAAATACTTTCATATATAAAATGAGGTTTGCGAAATCGAGTAAGGGTAAGAGAGAATCATAAATGTAAATTGGATTTAAATAAATTGTGCACTCATGTGACGCTCATATTATTTTATCTAATTCACTTTCAAAGCAGAATTCGGTTACTTCAATACGGGCAAAAAGACAGACTAAAGTTCCTTAGTTCTATCACTAATATTAAAATAGCAAATTATACAGCATGCAATCGCTACGGGTATAGGAGAAAGCGCTCCAATCTCTCGAATCGGTTTAATCATTCTCAATCAATTATCAGATATAATTAACATAGATAAAGTTTCAGCTCATTAAATATGAATTAAGAAATCGGTTTATTACTCGTTTTGATAGGTCTACTGATATGCCATGATTCACTTTATTCACGTGGTCTCGTTTTGGTTAAATCCGAAAGAGACAGCATCTGGAGTGCGATCCGCGGAGGAGGAATCCCCCATCGGCATCTCGCGGTCCCCACAAAAAGGCCTCGCCCTTTCGGGTGGGGCCCTTTCTAAAGTCACGCTGGCTGTTCCAAACGGTGTCCGCCTGGACGTGGATTTAGCCGTTGGCCGAAATCGGACGGCTCAGATTGCTCGTCGGAGGTCGCGATCAGCACAGTTGGGAGGGGCCCGCAGGCACTTTCTGCGGTGGAGATTGGCCGAGGAGGGGGGTTTTGGTTGTGCCCGAGCCGTCGCGGTAAGTAGAAAGAGAATCGGCCAATTGCTGTCGCCCGCATGGACTTGGCTTTGGCCCATTCCTTGGCTTTCTCGTCTCTCTCCCTCTTATCTTATCTTCTTTTCTTTATTCTCTTTTGAGTCTATTTTTATATCGAATGGAGCATGGCCATGGCTATCACATGAGTTCTCTAACTATGAAACTTTAGAAATGGTCGCTGTCGTTAATGATCTCGAGCTTAATCTCTTCTTTATTTTCATATGACAAGAATGCTCATATTAGATGGATAAAATTCAAGCTCATGAGGTATCCTACTTATCTCATGAATAAGATAACATATGAGTGACCCAATATATGAAATTGCTGATTCCATATGCCCAATTCACGCACGCCAATTGTATAACTAACCATCGAATCAACTTAATGTGTATGAGAGAGAGAGAGAGAGAGAGAGAGAGAGCACTTTGGGCCGCCTGAAGGGGGTTCAAAGGTGCAGTAACAACGGGGTTCAAGCATGATGGCAATTAAGAAGGGAGCATAGAAGCTGCAAGGTTGGTATTTTCTCTAGACCAAAAAGAAAGAAAGTATGTGATCCAAAACAAAATGGTGCACGAGAAATTCACAACTTTCATCCTTTGGTGTTTAAAAAATTAGGAAGATTTTGCTGCAACAATCCATTTTGATGCCCTTTTTTTTTTTTTTTAACTCGGATGCATCTACGTTTGTCCTTACGCAAAAGAAGAGACCGGCAGGTATCTCAACATCGAGTCTCGTGTTTTGATTATACTGTCCGAACCGAGCTAAGCCAACTTTACAAAAAACAAATTAACAAAGCTTATTTGATCTTTTGCACCAAGAAGATAGGGCCACGAGGTCTCGACGACATTGATGTTATTCGGTCTCATTACGCGGTCGAGACAATGACTTCGAGCTTGAGCCAACGGATACACATCAGCAAGAGGAATCTACCATGGATATTCGCCACTTAAGGAACCCTTTTTCTCATCCGATCAAAAGGTCTCTAGGAATTCCATGGCCCGTTGTGAAAGAATGGCGAATCAAGTAACTGATCGGATAGCTAAAGTCCAACGTTTGAATACTCTTCCCACTTTCGACCAAAAAAATACTCTTCCCTCTTCTTAGTTTTGATGTCCCTTCTTTGGGCTTTGTCTAGAACTCTTGATGACAAACAAAAGTAGTTCTTCTTATTGGGTTTTGATGTCCCTTCTTTGGGCTTTGACAAACAAAAGTAGTTCTTCTAATTATATATAAATAAACAAGAAGAAGTGTTAAACCTAATGTACTGGGACTAATTCAATATTAAAATTTTCAACTTTGTCAATTTAGTTCTAAATTTTTATGCAAAATTCTAATTTATTTATTCCAATCAAATTCTATAGGAAATTGCCAGCAATTTACTCATTGCCAATTGTGCTACATGTTACACTGCCACGTTAGCAATTTCTAATGATAATAAATCAAAAGGATTATATTGAAATTTCACACATAATTTAAAATTGTCCAAAAAGTACTAAATTTATTGTACGACGGCTAATTCGATCTTCAATCTTTCAATTGCACTAATTGAGTCTTCAATCTTTTGATAATTTGTCAATTCGGTAATAAATCTTATAATAATTCCAATTTAGTCATGTATTGGATAATTTGCCAATTCAGTACTTCAGGTTAATTTTGTTCGAAATCATTGATGTAGTAGTCTAATCAATGTCAACCATCATACCTTGGCACGGTTAATGCTGAGACAATTTTTAATTTTCTAAAAATTATTTTCTTTCCTGTTTTTTTTTCCTTTTCTTTCTTCTTTTTTGTTCCAACTTTGGGTTAGCGACCCTTATTTTGCCCTCGCCAGCCAACAAGCAAGGGTCATGGCCTTGCCTAGATCTGGGTGAGGACCCAACACCCTAGTCGAGCAAGAGTTGGAAAGAAAAAAAGAAGGAAAAGAGAAGAAAAATAAAAAATTTCAGAAAAAAATTAAAATATCACAAAATCTGTCCAAGTTAATATTGATCATCTCATGTAGGACGTCGATATTGACTAGATTGCCCGGTTAGTGATTTTTTATATTAAAAAAAAAGGTTAAAATGACTAAACTGGCAAATCGTTAAAAGATTTAGCATTAAATTGGCAAATCATTAAAATGTTTAAGATTAATTGACACAATTGAAAAATTTAGGATTAAATTTATCGTTATACAATATGTTTAGGATTTTTGGGACAATTATTTAAGTTTATAACTATATTGACAAAATTACTGAGTTTATATTTGAATCGGCAATTGTATAATAGATTTCTTAAGACTAATTGGACAATATCCCCATATATTACATGTCCATAAAGAAGTATGTCAAAGTTGAGGTATCTTCGAATGCAAATTTGAACTGGTTTCCTTTTACGGGAAAAGAAAATTTATCGAAGTCACTCATTCGGGTTTTGTTCCGCATATTATGTAATTTACGGATTTGCAAAAGTACTTTAGGATTCGCTTTGTGGTAAACTTTCCCTTTCGAGAAAAAACAGAATCGCTTTATTAAAAGATGATCTGCTCATGCTGGTTTCTTAGAGTATTGGGGGAATTATGCTCTTTTTATTTTCTTTACTAGTTCCAGCGGTTATAACATAAAGCGAAAGACCGAATAAATTCTTGCTTTGCATATGAGCTCAGATTCGTTTGCTTTTCCACTGGCATTTCCTCTATTTGTGGAGTACATCAAATGGACTGAAATGGCTATGATAGGGTTTCTCTTATTCGCATTATCACATTAGTACCTCATTCTTGCCTATAAGCATATATACTTCACTAAACATAAAAAAAAATTATATTTACTAAGGTACTATTACTCTCTCATTTGCAGATAACCCGGTAAAATCTATGCAAGTTAAGTATAAACTTATGTCGTACAATGGAGCGATCAGCATTATAGGTCATTTGTATAGCCTTTCGGGGGATGCATCTTCTCACCATAACTTTTCGTGACCACAAGTATGCGATTGGTATCTATGCTTTTGTGATCCGACAGTTGATAATCCTCGACAATTAGTATCAAAATGTTGGGATTTGTTTATAATGACATAGAATTTATTGTTTCCTGCACATAGATCTCATGGAAAGATGATGGGATGGGCCTTGGATCACACATTGCAGAGGGCCATGGGAGCAGTGGCCTATTTGTAAAGGCTTGCGTTGCGATGTGTTGCAAGTCCTTTTGCCTTGACATCTTAAAGATTATAAAGGACAACGGAATTGGTCTGAGAGCAGGAACACCATCTCGAATTTGAACTCAAGACGAGTAGAGAGAGAAGCTGAAGATTCCGATAGACGATGATGGGTCCACGGTGGTGTAACAAAGGTTATGATAGAGATGCAAATCTCGATGCCTAATTTGTGTTAATGCACTAACCGGTGAAAGAAAAACTTTTAAAAGCACTAGATAACACTAGGGCTGACAACGAGACGGGTTTAAAAGAGCCGACGGTACCCCGGCCATCCCCAAAACTTAGAACATCCCCAGAAACCCCGATCATGCACGGAACCGTATTTTTTTAGTACAAGACCAATGATTAACGTCAAAAACACGAGCTGAAATCGCCATCATGAAAACAGTTCCTTTGCTCAGTATCTTTTCAAATTTACGAGTATTTTAAGCTTACAATACATCAAGGTTCATAGACCACTTTCAAATTTCAGAAAAGCAGCATAAAGAGGACAGCCAGATTCTGATACTTCCAGGGACATGGAAAACACAAAAAGGGACAAAAGGATGGACGAAAGTGGCGCGTGACGCCACAGGCAACGACATAAAAAGGGAAAGAAAGCATCAAACGAAAACGACCCGTAACAACTCACGCTCGACACTGCTTTACAGTACAACCTTCGGATACTTAGCCAGATAAAGAAGCTCCAGCAAGCCATGTTCATGTCACTCTCACCACCCAACCCCTTAGTCAAATACCACAAGAAAAGTTTTCAAGCTTCTCAAACCTCTGTCCCACGCTCGGGAACACAAGCATCAGCATCTGATGATGCCGTTGTCCCCATCTCTCCTACACAAAAGCAGACCCAGCAAAGGCTGAAACTCTATACGGTCTCCCCAAAGCTCCCATCTACATTTTGCACAGTGAAGAACAAGCCCCTAAAGAAGGAACTGAAATTTGAAGGTAAAATAAGAAAACGAAAGAGATGTGTATGTACACCATTGGGGAAAAAAAAGATTGAAAAAGGAGGCAAGAGAGGTTTTGAAAAGTTGCTCTAAAGAATCGTGCTCACGCATTGCTGTCTTTGTTCTTGTTTTGGTTTTGCTTTCCTAGTTTCGCGGCTATCTCGGGCCGGAGAGCTCCATGGCGTAGGTATCCAGGGAGTGCTCGTCGTCGTCCTCGTCAACAGACATGCCGCCGAACATGCTCGACCGGTCGGGGCCGTGAACGCTGGCTTTGGCGGCGCTGGTGATGAGGGAGAAGTTGGTGGCGGGGTTCAAGTGGTTGTGGGTCGCAGCCCATTTCTCAGCGAGCCCATCGCCTTCCAGCATCCGGACGACTTCCGACATCTTGGGGCGGTGGGCCGGCAAGTACTGGGTGCACAGGAGTGCCACCTGTAGCATCTCTCCCACGTCGATCCCGTCGTAGCTGCTCCCTAGCTCTTTATCCACCAGAAGTTCCACTTTCTTCTCTTGATGTATTTGCTTGACCTGTCGCCAAAAAACTAGACCTGTTAGATATCTTGCCAAAAGAATGAAACTGAATACAAATGCCGTAAGAGAAAACGTATCTGATGTGCTTGTGGGTCAGCGAATTTACAGGGAGCAATGCCTAATCTTATGGCGCATTGTAGGATCACACTGAACTCAGATGTTTTGAAGACTTGTTGAATGAACTTAAGCTTTACAGGCTTCTATATGCACATAGTGGATACGCAGACCTTCTAAAAACTATGTTGTGGAGATTAAAATGGTGTTGTCTAAACGACATGCCTCGAGTGTAAAATGTTTGAAACAGGCATCAATGCACAAGGAAAAATAAGTGAAAGCTTATACCAGAATCATAAGAACTAAAAGATGTTTTTCAAACAGTACACAGTAAGTCAGTGAAAACATATAGGGAAATGGCCAAGTGCTGACTTAGGCTTGCTAAGTTGTTAGCGCATTCTCGATTGTACTCGTATGCCTAATTCTTGCTCACACATAAAAACGAATCAGCACAGATGACTTACCCATTCAAGCATCGCTCCTTTCTGATTTACTGTTTTGCCAAACTCAAGAGCTCTCATTCCTGTTATAAGCTCTAACAAGAGAATCCCGAAGCCAAAGACATCAGTTTTCTCAGATGATTGGCCCGTTGAGAGATATTCCGGAGCAATATGTCCAACTGTACCACGGAACTGCAGTCGTGACATGGGAGTCAGCATGGTCCAGGAGCTTCGCGAGGCCAAAATCACCAACGACAGCCTCACAATAGTCATCAAGGAGCACATTAGCTGCCTTCACGTCTCTGTGGATTATTTTTGGGTCGCATTGCTCGTGCAGGTACAGGAGACCCCGGGCAGCTCCAATGGCTATCCTCTTTCTCGTGTTCCAATCCAGCGCTGGTTTTGCTGTAAAACCGAAGGTCATAAATGTATAAGAATACCAGTTTATCAGAGCAGGAAACAGACTTGCAGATAATGCCACACTATCAATTCGTTAGAGCCATCATGACATTGCCTGGGTATTCAAATGCATTTCTTCAATAAAATCGAAATGTAGTTTGACCAGTCAACCACGTCGATTTGACTAGAGTGATTATAAACAAACCTTTGAGCCTTGAAGCGACACTACCATTGGACATGTGAGGGTAGACCAGAAGCCTTTCATTCGAAGTGGCGCAGTATCCAATCAATCGCAGCAAGTTGCGATGGACTGCCAAGCTGATCATCTCCAGTTCAGTCCGGAACTGCAACTCTCCAGTTGTCCCAACTACATCTTTCAGGCGTTTCACCGCAACCATAGTCCCATCCCCAAGCTTCCCCTTGTATACATTGCCGAAACCTCCAGTACCGAGTATGTTCTTGGAGCTGAAATTGTCGGTCGCCAATTGCAGCTCTTTGAAAGTGAAGGTCTTGAGGTTTCCCAGGCTCATTAGCCCCACTTCTTGCTTCTCTGCAGAAACAGTTGACAGGCCCCAATCAGAACATCACATCAGTCAATGACGTATCACGACAGAGTTTCTTTTCTAAAGAGAATTATGACACTAACCATTGATGTCGAGGATGACAAGATTTTTCTTTTTCTTCGCATGCAAAAGGAACCCAATAGCCAACAGAACAAGTGTGGCAAAACTGAGACTGACCCCGAGCGCAATTGCCAATTTCTTGGACTTGGATTCATCTGTATAAAACCAGAAGGAAAAAGAATAACAAAAAAGATAAGGAAGAAGACAGTTCAATTGGGTTAAAGAGAACAGAGGATTGTCGAGAGAATACTAATTAAAATACAAGTGAAGGTTCTGAAGAAGTTACCAGCAGAAGTATTCAAGAAGGAAAGAGGGATGGGAATAGTTGATCCAGCGCACCCTTCACTTGGATTTCTTCCACATATCAATGGGTTTCCCGCAACACTGCAGATTTCAACCATACAAAAATAAATTACAAATATAAAACCAAATAAGGAATAATTTTGGAGAGAGAGAGTTGGTACTTGAATGTTCTAGCAGGAAATTTGGGCACCGGTCCACTGAGATTATTGTAAGACAAGTCCCTGAAAAAAAAAAATTAAACAGAAAGCATCATCACCAAAAATCCTTCAGGGGAAAAATAAATGAAACCCAGGCCCCAAACATTCAGCTTTGATTTTCTTTTCTTTTTTATAAGAGTTCTTTTGAGGTTTTGCAGCTGAATGATTACGATTCTCAAGGCATCGAATCGTTCAAAACAGAGAAAACGAGAGAGAGAGAGAGAAGAGAGAGAGAGAACCGTACTCACAGGAAAGCAAGCAGTGGGATTTTGGCCAAAGACACAGGGAAAGCACCAGACAAGCTATTATTGTTTAGCCTCCTAACCTCACCACAGGACAAAACAAACAAGGTGTTAGACGACATCAAAACAACATCGAAAATGGAAAGAAAAGAAAAAACACACATTAGGCAACAAGAAGGAACGAACAAGAAACAGAAATCACAATTTGCTCATACCATAGAAAATAAAAAAGGGCACAAACGGTTTGGATTAACAATATCACGCAAGCAAAGACAGAAGAAAACTGAAGAAATAATGGACAATTTCGTACTCACAGATATTGCAGACTATGCAATTGCCCTAGAGACTCAGGAATTGGACCAGACAAGTGATTGTTGGAGAGATCCAAAGTCTCGAGTCTTGGAAGAGTACCCAACTCTGGTGGTATGCCGCCTGAGATATTGTTGTTTTGCAGTAGCCTAAAAGACAAAAAGAACCACACGACATGCATATTAAGTTTGAAATTATTCGACAAAAGATGGAAAAAAGCTGAAGCTGGTCAAACATATGTTGTTTGAAAATCAAGAAACTGAGGATGGACAAAACACAAGACAAAGAAAAACTTCCGAACCCAACACGTTCGTTTTCCCTTCCCCTGTTCTTCTTTTTTTAAAAAAAATTCCCAGAGCAAACAAACAGAAGTTGAACGAGAAATTCAAAAGTTGCAAACGCAAAAGATAAACTTGAAGGAATATGTCCTGTTTCCTTACACTTGTCGGAGATTGGTGAGATTTCTTATAGTCTCAGACAGACTTCCTGATAAAGACTGGCTAGGAGCTCCTCTGCAAAACAGGGTCCGAGAAAAAAATGAAAATCCAGGACAAGAACTCTCGAAGGACGACCAAAGGAAAAGGAAGGAACCAAATTCGCCATGGAAAATGCGAAAGATAACTCACAAGCCAATGACTAGATTGTCACTCGAGCAAGTGATCATGGCCCAACTGCAGGGGTCGACAGAATCTTCATCCCAGTTGTTCAAAACTCCATGTGGGTCGTTCAACTCTCTCTTCACACCGATCAAAGCCTCCACTGGAAGACCACCAAGAAAAAAAGGGTATCAGTATGTCGCCACCACCCCACACAAAGTCTGGCGTACGAGGAAAGTTGATGGGTTTTACCTTCATGGTTGCGAGGCTCGTAGCAGAGACAGGGAGCAGGGAGCAAAGCAGAGAGAATCACGAAGATAACGGAGAAGACAACAGGAAAGAGCTTGTTGGCAGCCATGGTCTAGTCCAAGAACGAAAGTCGTGAACGTGTTAGGACAGAAAAAAACACAAATGGCGTGCCCGAAATCTCACTTTCCCTTTGTATCCTGCCTCCCTCTATCTCCCTCAACCTCTCTCTCTCTCTCTCCTCGGCTCTCTTTTGCTTTACCAGTCCTTTTCAGTCCATCCCCTCCCCACTTTGCCTTCCCAAAAGACTCGTTGCAGTGCATTTGCATACGTGACAGCATGATTTGCTTCCCTATAAAATAATAAATCAAAGAGAAAATCGAAAAAAAGATAGGGGAGAAAACGAAAAAGAAAAAGGATGGGGAACACATGAAAGGAAAAAGGAAAAGAAAAGCCCAAGAAAAGAAAAAGAAAAGCAGAGAGCCAAAGCTCCATCTGCGTGTCTGAGGGGGGAGAAGATGATACGGCCTGTCAGACCAGGGTGGAGCGCAGAATTTGAGAAGGACGGGCGGAGCTGCAGGGAGAAGAAGAACAGCATACAAAGCTTAATGTCATCTGAAATTGAATTTTAGAAAATCTGATTGGTATAATTTGTTAGAATAATTAAATATTAAATTACACATTTTTTAACAACTTATTATGCATTATTTTAATAATTTAGGTTATTCAAATAATTGACAGTGATTCTACAAAATCCCATATCAAATTCTGAGTTTGAATAATTCCGAATTTCATTTATTTATCCAATTGAATTTTCACAATTAATATCAGATAAAAAACTGTATCAAATATGAGGGAAAGTGTGCTTTATTTAACGGTTTAAATTTTTACAAAAATTTTGACAAAAATTTCACGTAATTAATTGTATTTAATGAAATGAGTGCACTTTATTATTTATATATTAGATTATGGTTCATCACATCGGTTGCTACGATTAGCTTTCTTCACTCGGCTTGGCAGAGCTTGAACCCACGGGCGGAGAGGTGAAAAGAAAGCTAGGCTGAACCTAGGAAATTATTGTTGACCAAAAAAAACAAGGACCTAGAAAATCATCGTTGTGGAAAAAAAAAAAAATATCGCAGTTTTGGCAAATGATCTTCTGGTCTTTCCCTGTTCCAGCTTATATGGCATTGTGTGCTGGCATATCATATCAACAGAATGGAGGAGGGAAAGAGAGAAACGGGAAAATAGGGTTTCTATTCTTTTATAAGTGAAAATACCTTAAAAACACTAAATTATGTTTATCTAGCACCATTACTCTACACTTTTTGATGCCATCAAAATCTTAAATTTGTACCAATATGACAAAATGCCCTCTATTTACCACTAAAAATACACTTTGTCCACAATGATACTAATATCCCAACCTTTTCTTCTTCTTTTTCATGTTGTTAATACTCAAAATTTGTAGCAATATGACAATTCTAGGATATTGGTGTCATAGTAGGTATAATTTAAAATTTTTGGATAATTTGATATAGCAGAAAAAAATTTGGATATAGTCTCACTTTCTTTATGTTAGGTGATAAAATAAGAATGATAGATTTATGACACTAAGTTTGTATATTTGACTTCAATAGCTTTTAATATTAAAAAAAAATGCTCTCGATATAAGTATGCTACATATATAATAAAAAAGTGACCTAGTTTGTTCTTTTTGACAGTATATAGCTCTGCTCCAGTGGAAACTGTTCATGGTTATCATTGTGAGCCTTGTCGGCCTTATTTAATTTTGTTATTTCCCATTTGAAATAGGTTTTTTTAATATTATTGTTTTGTTTTATTGCATGAGAAATATTCTGACAAGAAAATACGGCTGATTAGACCCTGGCTTTCTTCAGAAGGAAAATACCTACTCCTTCCTGCAAACGGAATAAGAAAGATGATACATCAAGGGATGTTTTGGCAGGGAGTGTGCTGATTTTCAGAGCTAGGGCTCATGTTGTCTGGCGACCCATAAAGTCAGATAGGACATACACATACAACTATAATTATTTTTATTTATTTTGGTTTTGGTGATGGCTTCCAGATTAGCCTGCGCTGTGAAGAAACACAGATGTACGAAAGATAATAAATAGGAAAATGTAAGGCCTATTTATTTGTACATTAATATAATGGATATGGCTTGTAAAACTATACCCATTGAGATCTCCTAAAATAAATTCTCACAGAAAAGACAAAGTTATATATCTATACATATATATACATATATAGATTTAAATTAATTCATCGAGAGAGAGATTCAAAGATGTGAATTAACTGATGAAAGGAATTTAAAGGATTGTGAGATGAAGGAGACTTGAATTAAGATGTGGCAAGTAGTATATCTATTGAATGAGTTGGTAATTAATTGACTATATTCAGGTTCTAAAATAATTTTTTTATAAAACATATGTTGTCATAAAATATGTCAGCATGGACTGTTCATAGGATTTTATTTTTTTTTTTGTGAAAGTTTGAGATCAAAATAGAATGTGCTAATGGGTTCATCATCATTCTGGTGGTATGATTCTACTCAGAATGCTCTTGTATGAGTGATTTATTCACTTCACTTAGATATGGTATAAATGAAATATTTCATTTCTATGTTACGAATAACAAGAGTGAGATAAGGTTTCTTCTTCTATTATTTTTCCAATTTTTTTACTTTTTGATAAAAATGTTTCATAGATCTCGAAGATACATTATGGGACAAAGATCCATTCGTGTCACCAACATTGACAAGACATCTCAATATTTTTATTAGTAAATAAAACATGGAGTCAGTTGATTAGTTGAACTTAGTTTTTCTTTGAAATTTATACCTTTTTGTGGTTTTTTTATTTTTTATTATTAAAGAAAAACTATCACGATAAAAACTAATAGAATTGTAAAAAGAGTCAAAAGAATTTCTTATCCATTTACCATATTTTAAGACACTTTCCTTTTTAACATAAGAAAATTAGTACCAAACTAAACTTTGTGGATAAGAACTTGAAAAGATCTTTTTCAACACGTTGATTATTGTTTTTTTTTTTTTTTGTATAGATTTAATTTCTTTTATTTACTAAATTTCGTGACGATAGTAGAATTTAACAGCCAAAAAAAAAAAAAAAAACATTGGCTTTGATTTCCCACGTGGTTGGCATAGAGACACATTATACTCCTTTAATTAATCAAGAGTCTAAGTTGAATTGAGTGTAATTTTGGTAAAATAAAATAAGTAGAGGTAAGTTAAAATACCAAATTGTGGATATGAGCCATCATTAGTTTTTCTTAAATGGTGAAAGTATATTACATTTTAATGAAAATAACTATGGAAGTTCTTACTGGTTAAAAAATGCGTAAAGAAACACTTTAATTTGCTTGAATTAATAGGGAAGTTTTTTTTTTTTTTGCCTAAAATCTACCAATTTGAGTTGTGTAAAAAAATCATAGTACGAAAAAAAAAAAAAGAAGAAGATCAATAATAGGGCGTTGGGGTCGCACGTGCAAAAAGAAAAGTTTGGATCAGATGAGGCTTGTCCTTTTGATATTAATTAATCATAGTTGATCAATCGCTAATCATAGATTAACAGCCTCATAAGTCATAATGGCTACACGGTTGTGTTGAGATAATTACTTCACTGATGTAATCAGTGTTTTAAACTTATATTTTCTATTAAAAAGGGGGCTTCCAGCCTGACTTCTTTTTTTGGTAATCGTTATGAAGAAATGGTGCCGGGTACTCTCTAAAAAGGTGTAGCATCATGATTTTTTAGAAAGATAAAGAAACAAAGAAGTTTTCACCAATCATTTAAATTTATGATCTTATATGAAAACATGTCTTACTCTATTATGAGCATGAATCGAAATAAATCATGGTAGATACAAAAGAGTTTGTTGGAGAGAGACCCTAAAGGGGCCGGAGAATTGTTTTTTTTTTCCTTTTTCCTAACAAGGTTAGATATTGCTGATTTGTTAGAATTTTCACACATTTAAATGTGAGATTTTTGTAAGGGAAAAAAAAATAAGGCAGTCATATATAATTAAGTACTCATGTGTTTAATTAAAAATATTATACGATTGATCTTATACCTTTTTTATGAGGTATCATTGACACAATATAAGTTACCGGGTACAACCTGGTGCGGCCCCAAAATCTTGAACCTATTACACATTTAATGGTTCCGAAATTTTGGAACCCATAATTTACCCAATCATACACATTTCGTGTGGTCTATAGATTTAACAAGTTATGCCGCATCCCCTCACTATGATGGTCACTAAAGAGACCAAATAACTATCAAATGGCTCAAGCCTGATTGAGGTAGGCGATACGTGAACTTAACTTATTATCCAAGGCCCCGACACTATAAAAAATTATGCAATGCTTGTACTAGACATGACCCAAGCTTGCCTAATCACACCTTCGGGCTTCACCGCATGTTTAGGCAAGCATTTGATCTGACCTTTAATTTCTCTTTTCTTTTCTTTTCTTTTTTTTTTTTTTTTTTTGGGGAGGGGAAGGGGGAGGGAGGAGTGGAACGGAGAGATATCTTTTATGCCATTTGTAATTAGTATATATCTCAATAAATCTTATCTAAAGAGGATAACGAATGCCATATAAGATAAACAGACATAAAGATTGGAAGGACTTGGCTTAAAAATAAAATCAATAAAGTCATCTTTATTTTTAAGTAATTTTATTTTTCTTTGTATCTATCTTTTTTAGTACATTTGTTCAGTGCAAAGCACATACAATCATCATTCCGGGTTGACCCTAGATTGACCTTAGATCGCTCAACCCAGCCAGTCCCGAGACCATTGAGACTTATACTGTGCAGATTGATTCTTAGTCTTGGGGCTTTAAGGTTGGTCCGGGTCGTACCAACCCTATCTTATTATTTTTATTTTTATTTTTTTTTCCAAACCCTAGGTACGTAACTACAAGCTCCCTCCTCTTCTTTTGTTGTTTTCCTATTTCAAAGTCCAACTCTCACTATCCCTCAACCTTAGATTATAGTTGAAATCTTACGTATCCATCTCTGTCTTCTCTCTGCTCATGTTTCTTTTGACTAAAAACATTTCTTTTCTTTTTTCGAAGACTATAAACATTTCTTTAGTAAGTGGTTTTCTAGAAAGACAATGAAGGAGGTTAAAGTGGAGTTTATCGGGAAAACAAATATGATGAAAGTGAGTTGTCATGGGACTCCTTTTCTCTTTGACTCGATCTTTGATTAAGTAAAATGTCAGAAGACTTACAATTGCATAATCAAATCCAAACTCACAATTGGAACCAAAAAGAGAAAAAAAAAAAAAAAACTGTGGATTGTGTGAAAGTAGGATACTCCAAATTCATGGGTTTGAGAATTTTATAAAACATCCTTGGCCAACCAAAAAAAAAGTGAATGAAAGAAATAACAAAGGGCATGAATCTAAAAGAGGGCTTGAATCATAATGTATCATGGTTGATATTACATAGCTTGGAGAGAGAATCTAAGTAGGGTTGGAGAATTGCTTTTTTCTTTTTCCTAACAAGGTTAGATATTGTTGATTAGTTAGGACTTTCACACATTTAAATGTGAAATTTTCGTGAGGAAAGGTAGTCCTATATAATTAAGCATACATGTATTTAATTTTAAAAAATTATACAATTTATCCTATGCCTTTCTATATGGTATCATCCACACAATACAAAGTGCTGGGTACAACCTGATGTGACCCTAAAATCTTGAACCTATCACGTACTTATTGGTTCCGAAATTTTAGATCCAAAACTTACCTAATCATATGAGTTCCGCATGTTCTATAAATTTAGCAAGTTATCCCACATACCCCTTACTATGATGGTCACTAAAGTGATAGATGACTATCAGATGGTTCAAGCTTGATTGAGGAGATACACGAACTTAACTTATTACCCAAGGCCTCGACTATAAGAAATTATGCAAGGCTTGTACCATGCATTGCCCGAGCTTGCCTAATCCCGAGCTAGCCTAATCACACCTTCACGCCTCACCATATATTTAGGCAAGTATCTAATCTAACCTTTGATTGCCTCTTTTCTTTTTCTAATCTGAACCTAGAACGGCCTAACTCAGCCGGTCTTGAGGCTATTGAAACCTGTACTAGGTGGATTAGTCATTGATCTTGGAATTCTAGAGTAGGTCCGACCTGGACCAACCCTGTCTTTTTATTTTTTATTTCCAAACTCTAAGTATATAACTGTAGGCTCCTCTCCTCTTTTCTTTTCTTTTTTTGGTGGTTTTCCTATTTCATAGTCTCACTCTCACTCCCCATCAACTTTAGATTATCGCTAAATCTTATGTTTCCATCTC
Organism: Eucalyptus coolabah; assembly: GCA_014182585.1. NCBI lineage: Eukaryota > Viridiplantae > Streptophyta > Magnoliopsida > Myrtales > Myrtaceae > Eucalyptus > Eucalyptus coolabah. Next base: position 42,455,755 of record CM024622.1, read on the forward strand.
TTTTTCTTCTCTCTACTCATATTTCTTTTGACTAAAAGAATTTCTTTAATAAGTGGTTTTCTAGAAAGGCAATGACAAAGGGCAAAGTGGAGTTTGTTGGGTAAACGAGTATGATGAAAATGAGTTGCTATGGGATACATAGTAGCCCAGCCTGCCGTGCAAAAGCAGATCAAAACTCTTAAGACTGCAGAAACAAGTTATATATCGCTCGATCACCACATCTCTCTTCGGCATGGGACTTCTTTTTTCTTCGACTCGGTCTTTGATTAAGTAAAACATCGGAAGACTTACAATTGCGTACTCAAATCCAAACTCACAACTGGGACCAAAAAGAGAAAGAAAGAAAAACTCGTGGATCATGTAAAAGTAGGATTCTCCAAATTCAATGGTCCGAGAGTTTTATAAAACATTCTTGGTGAAAAAAGAAAAGAAAAGTGAATGAAAGATATAAAAGAGGGCATGAATCAAAATGTATCATGGTAGATATAACATAGCTTGGAGAGAGAATCTAAGTGGGGTTGGAGAATTGTTGTTTTCTTTTTCCTGACAAAGTTGGATATTGCTGATTAGTTAGGACTTTCACACATTTAAATGTGAAATTTTCTTAAAGAAAGGTAGTCATATATAATTAAGTATACATCTATTTAATTATATATATAATATGATTGATCTTGTGCCTTTATATAGGGTATCATTCACACGATACAAGGTGTTGGATACAACCTAGTTTGACCTTAAACTCTTGAACCTATCACGTACTTATTGGTTCCGAAATTTTGTACCCAAAACTTACCTAATCATATGAGTTCTATGTGATCTACAGATTTAGTGAGTTATCCCACATACCCCTTATTATGATGGTTCACTAAAGAGATAGATGACTAATTAGATGGCTCGAGCTTGATTGAGGCCATACATGAACTTTACTTACTACCCAAGGCCTTGACTATAAAAAATTATGCAATGCTTGTACTAGGCATTGCTAAGCTTGCCTAATCCCACATTCTCGCCTCCCATATGTTTAGGCAAGCATCTAATCTGATCTTTGATTGCCTCTTTCCTTTTTCTAATATGACTTTGGATGGCCCAACCCAATCGATCCTACGAATGTTGTGACCTATACTATGCGGATTAATCCCTTGTCTTGGGACCTTAGGGTTTGTCCGACCCAAACTAACCCCGTGTTTTTATTTTTTATTTCCAAACCCCCCTCCTCTTCTTTTATCATTTTCTATTTTAGAGCCTCACTCTTACTGTCCCTCAACCTCAGATTATCACTATATCTTACGTTTTCATCTCTTCATCTTCTCTCTACTCATATTTCCTTTGACTGAAAAAGTTTCTTTAATAAGTGGTATTCTAGAAAGACAATGACAGAGATCAAAGTGGAGTTTATTGAAAAAATAAATTTGATGAATGTGAGTTGCTATGGGATACATAGAGCCCCGCCTGCCGTGCAAAAGCGGATCAAAACTCTTACAACTGCAAAACCAGGTTGTATATCGCTCGATCATCACATCTCTCCTTGGCGTGGGACTCCTTTTCTCTTCAACTCAATCTTTGATTAAGGAAAACATCAGGAGACTTACAATTGTATACTCAAAATTGAACTCATAATCGGAACCAAAAAGAAGAAAAGAAAACCAGTGGATTATGTGAAAATAGGATACTCCAAATTCAAGGGTCCAAGAATTTTATAAAATGTTCTTGGTGGGAAAAAAAAAAGTTAATGAAAGATATAATATAAAGCACGAATTGAAATGTATCATGGTAGATATAACATAGCTTGTGAGAGAGAATCTAAGTGGGGTTGGAGAACTATTTTTTTTCTTTTTCCTAATAGGCTCATATATTGCTGAGAAGTTAGGACTTTACACATTTAAATGTGAAACTTTCGTATAGAAAGGTAGTCATATATAATTAAGTATACATTTATTTAATTAAAAATATTATGCGACCGATCTTATGCCTTTCTATAGCATGCCATCCATATGATACAAGGTGCTGGATATAACCTGGTGCGACCCTAAACTCTTGAACCTATCATGTACTTATAGGTTCTGAAATTTTGGAATCCAAAACTTACTCCATCATATGAGTTTTGCATGGCTTACACATTTAGCAAATTATCCCACATACCCCTTATTATGATGGTCACTAAAGAGACCGGATGACTATCAGATGCCTCAAGCTTGACTAAGGTGAGACATGAATTATACTTTTTGCCCTAGGCCTTGACACTATGAAAAATTATGCAATGCTTATACTGGGCATTGCTCGAGCTTGCCTAATCACACCTTCGGGCCTCACCACATGAGGCAAGCATTTGATTTGCCTTTGATTGCCTTTTTTCTTTTTCTTTTTTTGGAATGGAAAGATACCTTTTATGATACTGGCAACTAGTCTATATCTCAATAAATCCTATCTCCAAGAGGTTACTTAATGCCATAGAGCACAATCAAATATAAAAATGGATGGAACTGGCTCAAATGTAAAACCCATAGAGCCACCTCTTGTTTTTCTAGTAATTTTATTTTCCTTTCTTTATATCTAGCTTCTTCGGTCCCTTTGTTCACTGCAAAGCACATACGGGTGAGCATTAGTTCAAGGTTGACCCATGATCAACCCTGGAACGGCCTAACCCAAATGGTCTTGAGGTAGTTGAAATCTATATTGTGCGATTTGGTTCTTGATCCTGGGGTTTTAGAATTACTCCAATCCGGACCAACCCTATCTTTTTATTTTTATTTTTTATTTCCAAACCCCAGGTATATAACTTTAAATTCTCCTCCTCTTCTTTTGTGATTTTCCTATTTCAAGAGTCTCACTCTCACTTGCGCTCAACCTTAGATTAGTGCTATATCTTACGTTTCCATCCATCTCTTCATCTTCTCTCTACTCATATTTCTTTTGACTCAAAAAAAAAAATCTTTAATAAGTGGTTTCTAGAAAGACAATGACAGACATCGAAGTGGAGTTTATCAGGAAAACAAATCTGATAAAAAATGAGTTGCTATAGAATACATAGAGCCTAGCCTGTTGTGCAAAAGTGGATCAAAACGCTCAAGACCATGGAACTAGGTTATATGTCGCTTGATCACCACATCTCTCTTCAGCGTGGGACTTATTTTCTCTTTCCCTCAGTCCTTGATTAAGTAAAACATCAGAAGATTTACGATTGCATACTCAAATCCGAACTCACGATCATAACCAAAAAGAGAAGGAAAAAAAAAAAACATTTATCATGTGAAAGTAGGGTACTCTAAAATTCAGGGATCCGAGAGTTTTCTAAAACCTTCTCGACAGAAAAAAGAAATGTGAATGAAAGATCTTGCCACGTTGAATTGGGTCCATGAATCTAAGCAATAATGAAATGATTGCAATGGACCGCACAAATCTTTCCTATATATTTAAATATCCGGCACATTTAATCGTGTTTTATTTAAATCCACCACCACCAACGTTATCTTATGGCCATTAAATATAAAAATTAATCACTAGACAAACTTTATATAATGCCTATATTGGAGCGCTCCCCCCACAAACCACAATCTTTTTTGGAGTGCGTTTCGTGCTTCTTTGCCATCGGGAATGATTCGCCTGCCAATCGTTTCGTCGGTCTCAGTCTTTTTAAGACTAATTTATTAAAGAGAGAGCGAGAGATGTAAAAGCAAAAGAGCCCGCCCTCCTTCCCCAGAAAAAGCAAAAGGCGATGCGCTCGTGCCTCCTCCTTCCTAACCCACCCGCTCCTCAACTTTTTGTAGGCCCACGGTGTTCCCATTTTTGTTTTTTGTTTTTTGTTTTTTGTTTTAATTTATTTTTTCCCTAAAAAAATGTTAGAGTTGAGGGCGCGCCATATGTACGTGAAAAATCAATAAATGTAGAGGCTCGGTTTATTTTCGTAAAAAATAAATGATTTCGTGAAACGATTTTTAGAAATAACTGCTTATATTGCTTACAAAAATGAATAGATGAATAACGTTTTCATCATATACGAAAATGCCTATACAAAAATTGTCATCAATAATGAGAATATTACTCATTAATTAATTATTTCAAATGATATAACCAATTGTTTCAAGGAAAAAGAATTAAATTATTTATTTTTTATGAAACAAATGGAGATATAAAAGAAAATAAAGATTAAGAGTCGTTGAGATAGTTTTTTTTTTTTTTTAGTGAAGGTAATTATTCAATGGAGTGGTGAAGTGGGTGCCTGGATTATTGAAAGAATTTAGTTGCTAATGTTTTTCATATTATTCTGTAGGACAGTTTGGAAGGAATAGAAAAAGTGTGTTAGTTGTGTGTCTTGACTTAATATGGAAGTTTCTCTTTCGCTTTTGGATACCCGGTTAATCTCAATAAATCAAGATTCCTACATTTTCCGGACCGAAGGCATTTGAACTGATCCTGAGTGAGTTTCCTCTGGGGCAATTCGATGTTGGAATTGATTTGAGTTTAAATCAACTCAATATTCTTGGGTCAAAAAGCTCCAATCTCCATAGAATGACGCTTTCTTCTTTTGATTCGATAGACGAAAGAAGGTGGAAAGGACAATTGGCATTAGCTATTGTACTTTAGAAACATCTGATTATTAAGAACTATAATAATAAGCATGTTTGAACCGGGGACTACAAAAACATACGCGGCGGTTAAACTTTGAACATTTCCCTCCATCCTTAATTTGAGTTTTGATGGGTAGAGAGCCTGCCAGATAACTATGTCAAGACATTTTATATGGTTTCTAAAACCGCCTAAATCTCACTGTCCATGAAAAAATGGCTATTGAATTAATCTTTGTACGTAGAGTTTTTTTGGTCGGTCATACTCTAATCCTATTCTACCACTCATTTTTAGACTTTTACCCTGCCTCATTGCAAGGTGTGGGAGTCGAAACCCACTCCTGAAATGAAATCGTCTCCATCTCAATCCCCCATGAGAATGTGAGGATTTGAACCCCACCTCCCCCTTCCAAATGGAAGGGTGGCTACTAAGCGCGAACCCTAGTGATTCTTTGTCCATAGAATTTAAAAGTATAACTTTCCCATATCGATTTTTCAAAAGACTTTCAATTTCTAAGGTCAATGAAGGGCATCGATAGTGGAATTACATTAAACATTACCATGACTTATAGGGTTCATTAATTTACAACAATAGGTCTCAAATTAGTAGGTGCATTGATTAAGAGGAGATATATCGGATTTCTCCAACTATTTAAGTTCATTTTCTAAACAATATCAAAATCTACGTCTCGTTGCTATTGATCCATGAAAATTTTATATGTTCTCTTTAATTAAATATATCTTGGACATACTCTTTTATCATTTTCTAAATATGTTAAAAGCAATTTCTTCATGCACCATAGTCGCAATTTTCTAGGATTGGAGTTTGTATTTATTAGGAATAATGAATTTTAGTCCAATATATAATGTTGTCCTTAAACTTTGAATTTGTGCAATGTAATTTATAAACTTTAGTTTAATGTGCAATTTTATCTCTAAACTTTTAATTTATTTAATGCGAGTCATTGAATTATTGATAAATGTTCAATACGGTTCCTAGGCTACATGGAAATGCTTAAAAGTTTGCGTACGGCATTAAATACTAGATCAAAGTTCAGGTATTTATATTAAAATAAATTAAAAGTCTATGACGATATTGTACATTGAACCAAAGTTTAGAAACTATTTGTGTTGCTTTCCCATCTTCTGCTGTTTAGTCATCTTTGTTTCTTTGTTTATCCTGTAATTTCTTTTAACATTTTTAGAAGCTGATTCTCCCATATCTTCTTTGCTGCTGCTTTTAGAGCTTGGACCAACTCCCGCTCTCTACAGATAAGGTTCCTCATAATCCGGACCAAGCATCGAATGCCAAAATAGCATGAAAACGACACCAAAGATAGGAACAACCACTTCGTTGACCGTCGTGGTGGGGCACATTGACATCTCTCTTTTCCTTAAAAAGAAAAAAAGTTTTTTATAGCCTGAATTGAGTATCATGTCAAAATTGCTAGAAAATTTATCCTCAATTCTACGGTTTTACACCTTCAAGTGCAATTTTTTTTTTCCTTTCAAACCAAAGCAAAGAATACCTTTTTATTTTCTTGCTAAAATCTAAAAAATTCTTTTGGAATATCATAAAAGTTTGAAAAGGTTGTAGGTGAATCTATGAATCAAAACTCGAGTATAGTGAAAATTTATGGAGTTTCGATTTAGAAAAAAGTCAAATCGCGTGAACCGTCAAATTAGGTTTAGTTAAGTGAAAAAAAGAGCGAAAGTCTAACCATAAAGGCAAGTACCTTTTTTTTAAAATTAAAAAAAAGAAAAAAAGCCATTCAGGCAAGTATCTATGTGAGATACATGTGCAAGATGCAAGGTTCTAAACTAGAGGAGTAAAATAATCAAGTAAATAGTTCAAACGATGTTTGTATTCTCCCTTGCCCACAAGAGTAGCGTCGTTATAATCCATAAGAGAGGTGATCATGGATTCAACGACTCGATAGCTATGAAGGCCAACCCGGGTCTACTACGCCCGAGGCATAAATGAACAGGCGAGCCTCGGACAAACCCGTTTGCGCCTTGGCAACTAACCCGATCTAGTCAGGTCCACCACGGCCCGGCTCCGATCCGTCTCATGGGAAATTTAGGTCAGGGCAAGGGTTTTCGATCTTGGTATCGGGCCCGGGTCGCCCCGAACCCGCTCATCAGTAGGGTCCAAAAAATCCAAGATGGGTATGTATAATGGACTTTAAGCCCAAGATAAGACCCAAGGCTGCTCGATCCACGGATGCCAAAGCCCGATCCAAGATCCGCAGGACGGACGACCGTGGCTTCCTTCCCCTTCAATTCAACTCTCTTTCCTCCGACAAACGGTAACACGATTCGCCAGGATCGTGGAACGTGGCTGTCCGCGCAGCATGTGACTGTCCGAAACTTCCCTTAGAGCTTCCCCCCGAAGAAAACGACACTCCCGTTTTCCCCCTATACGAACCTGCACGCTTCGTGCTGTTGCCCAGCTCCGTCGCCTGCATCTCCTCTTCTTCATGATGGGAGGACCCAACGGTATGTTCTCTCTCTCTCTCTCTCTCTATCTGGTGGATGTGGGAATGCACTTCAAATTGCTGAAGAAATGTCTGAAAGAAAAAGACTCGTGATCAATCATACCCATGATGCGATTTGCTCGTTTTGTTCAGTTACCGTGCGATGCGGATGTTCTATCCATGCTGTTTTTCGTGTATTTCTTGTTCGTTTGACCGGATGAATTGAGGAAAGGATAAATTTCCCTGTTTTGGGATCTGGGTCTTCCTCTGCAACCGAAACAGAGCCTGAATTCTCCAGATCTCCAGTCTTTTGGCCCTGATTTGCTGTCTTTATCTTCCTTCTTGTCGTGGCAGATGCAGCCGGTGACTCCTTCCTCTCCGAGAAATCGGCCAAGGTCTTTGTCGCGGGCCACCGCGGTCTCGTGGGCTCGGCCATTGTGCGGAAGCTCCGGGACCTGGGGTTCACCAATCTGGTCCTTCGCACCCACGCCGAGCTCGACCTCGCACGCCAGGCGGATGTTGAGGACTTCTTCGCTGCTGAGAAGCCGCGGTTCGTGGTCCTTGCTGCTGCTAAGGTCGGCGGCATCCATGCCAATAACACGTATCCGGCAGATTTCATTGCCATCAATCTTCAGATACAGACCAATGTCATTGACTCCGCCCATCGCCATGGCGTCAAGAAGCTCTTGTTTTTGGGATCTTCTTGCATTTATCCGAAATTTGCACCCCAGCCAATTCCGGAAGATGCTTTGCTAACTGGGCCCCTCGAGCCCACTAATGAATGGTAATGCCACTAGTCCTATTCTTACTGAATTTGGGTTTTTTAATCAAGTGCTATCTCGTAAGTCAACCTTAATTTTACCTGTGGTGTCCACCTTAATTTCTTCTTATCTTGTTTTTCATTAGAGACTTGGGATCTGTCATGATCTGTTGTTTTTGTCAATGGTGCTCTGGTCTCTGATTTGGAGCTGTCTGTTTATGGTTAGGTATGCGGTTGCGAAAATTGCTGGGATTAAAATGTGTCAGGCTTATCGGATTCAGTACGGTTGGGATGCGATATCAGGAATGCCCACAAATTTGTATGGACCGAATGATAATTTTCATCCTGAGAATTCTCATGTCTTGCCAGCATTAATGAGGAGGTTTCATGAGGCAAAGGTGAGGGGAGCGAAGGAGGTTGTGGTGTGGGGTACGGGAAGTCCATTGAGGGAGTTTTTGCATGTGGATGATTTAGCTGATGCAGTCGTTTTTCTGATGGAGAAGTATAGTGGGTTGGGGCATGTAAATGTTGGGAGCGGGAAGGAGGTGACTATCAAGGAATTGGCTGAGTTGGTGAAGGAGGTCGTGGGGTTTGAGGGTGAGCTTGTTTGGGATTCTTCGAAGCCAGATGGGACTCCTAGGAAGCTCATGGATAGTTCAAAACTGGCAAGTTTAGGTTGGACGCCAAAGGTTTCTCTGAAAGAGGGCCTTTGCGATACTTATAAATGGTACTTGGAGAACGTGAAGCAATGATGCAGGTGCTTCACTGGAGATCTCTATTGTGGTGCTCTTTATATTCTGTTTTCTTTGGATGTTTCACTGATTCATTGCAGTAGAGATGAACATGTATAACAATGCTTTGGTCTTTCCGATATTGGTGTTCTGCCATGTGTCAATTACAACTTGATGAGCATTTGTCACCAGCTAGTGTTATTATTGAGAGAATAAGAGTTGTGAGTTGTACCTATTACCTTGTCAATTGCAGACAATTCATGATGTCGATGCTTCTGCTGGTTATAGTACTGCTTTTAGTTACTGCATCTTGTCAGTTGCTTGGATGTGAGTAATATATGTTGTTGGATGCTTTAGTCAATTATTCTTTCCAAAAAGTCAACACTGTAATCCTTTTGTTATTTTTATCAGCATTTATGGAGAAGGTTGAGGATTCCATAAACTGAGCTGAATTATTGTATGCTATTCTTCATTCAGACATGTGCTATAAAGATATACCTACTATTTTATTTAGTCAACAGAAAAAAAGAGAGATATGGAGTATTGTTTTTTCCCTTTCTTCCATTATGCAGTCTGAATGAACCTTTCGCCTAGTTTCTTTGTAGAAATTAGCCATTTTGATTATGTATTGTCTATTATATGGATCTTTTTATAGGTTTTGCGTTTTGATGCTCATCTATTGAGATTGCTTTGTCGTTGGCTTAAGAACACTACTTGATCACTTATGTGGCTAACTGTTTTTTAGACATTCCTGTGGAAATATTTGTATCCTCAATTCACATTTTTCGTTGAGCCACTTCTTTCTATACATTTGATTAGGTGCAAGTGCAACAACACATTCCCTGCACCAGTAATTTTCTTTTTCTTGTTGCAGTTCCCTATTTTAGCGCTTAGATATAGTTTCCCTATCAAGTTGTTTAATTGGTAGAATATCGAACAGCGATCATGTAGTAACAGACTCAACTCTTCACCATGAAATAGACCAGTTTTCATACTCAAAATCTCCGTTTTCAAGGAGTCACTTATCTTGCTGCTATGCTCATGGGAATTATGTTGATCATTGACTCCTCTTCCGTTCCTACTGTCGCTAGGTTGCTGCAGAAATTGCTTGAATCACATGAATTCTGTTACGTGCCCTTGTAATTCAAATGCCCACTCTTCTTTGTTTTTCCTAAATGGTGAATTCCCTAAGTTTTTGCAAAAGATCCAATTAGTCAGATACCAAGTGGACATATCAACTCTGATTTTGTCCAACCCACTCAAGGACAATCTAAGAGGTGTGTATAAGGGTAAGGAGAGTCGAATTACAGGCATAAGTGCATGCATCACAACCTCTGTGTTTGATGTATTTTTGACTCTTCAAAAAGACCCGTTTTTGGTTAAATGTGATATCAAGTAGAATTCTGAGATTTCTTTCCTTAGTGAGTTCGGCGCCTGTAATGCAGCTCTCATCTTGTATTTGCCTGCACCCATTCAAGCTCAAGTTGAGGCAGCATATCTGGGATGTCCTGCATATTATTCAGCCTTCTCTGCTTTGTATGGATCTGACTTCAGTGCTAGTGTCACTACATTGAATCTGGGATCAGGTTTAAGGTGGCCATCACTATCCTTTGGAACTCTGTGTGTGTGTGTGTGTGTGTGTGTGTGTGTTATTTTTTTGACGTATAGCCATGTCATAATATTATGGTAACTCGATGGTTGGAAATTGGAATCAATGGTATTGATCAGAGCAGCCTGAGATTGATGTGGTTGATTAAAGAAAGATGAAGTGCATATTATTGTTCATGGTTTCTTCAACTCGGAGATTTGTTACCTGCAAGACCACACGGTTGTGGAACTCAGGCATTGTGTTCGTCATCATTCTAGCGTGAACATTTACATGGTTATTTGTGATACGTTTTCGTATGATGTGTGATGCATGTTATTGCTAAACTAGATAAATTGAAGCTTTTGTGACCGATTTGTATTTGGCAAAAGAAGAAAAATGTACTAACTAGCTTACGAACGCTCGTGACGATTCATGGTCATTTGCTAACCGAGCACAAACAAAAGTGAAGTATGCATTGTATGTAATGTTCGAATTGCTTAGCTTGATTCTACTGTTTTCAGGTACGATTTTTCTAATCTATAAGAGAAAGAAAGATATATGGGAGGTCTCACCCTCATTCTTTCCTCCATGGTCTGTTTTGGGCCAGGCTGTCCCTACTTTTTTCTGCCTTCTCGGCGGCTCCTGTTGCCACTTTTGATGCGGCCCTGGTGTCGCCACCGTCACGTTCATGCCCCGTTTGCACTCGGCGTTCCTCGACACTTCGTTAAATTTACTTCCATATGCTTTATTTTTATCGTATCAGTTGTCGTTGTCTATTTTCCTTTGATGGTATGCTCATGCATGAACACCGTTCATTGGCATAGGCTCATAAAATGGATAAGGACCATATGAAGCGCTTAGACAACAATAATCAAGTTTAGGTATTGAAAGAGCCCTAATTAGAAAATTGGTTTAATCAACTTATTGATCTCAAATTTTTGGTTGTGTAAGAAGTAAGCCGTCCTTTCATGTCTCGTTTGGCTCTTAATTGATCAAAATAGGTCAATGACGACTCCTCGTTAGGTAGGACTTCATAAACAAAACCCTATTTCGGGAGTGTGGCAGTAAGATCGCACGCGAATAGCATCTCTGACAAGATGCTCCACCAAGAGAGCAATTGGTTGGGGTTATTGGCTTCTTCACCTATACCGTCTGTCTATGTACTCATACTATTCTTCATAATCTTTCTTTACCGAGCTAAAAAAGTCTCTGTTTTTCTTATTTAAATAATTTGAAAAATAATGTAACGATTGATTTTTCGAAATACATAGTTATTTCATTGGCAAACGTCATTTCTTTTCAAGACAAAACCTATTTAACCGACTAATGTTATGCACAGCACAAGGCTTCCCTATGCAAACTTTGAGAAGTACAATAACTCTTTATTTCTTTTTGGTTTTTCAAAAGAATATATACATTATAAGTCCTAAAACTTATCATGAAAATGTAATTGAGTTTTAAAATTTTTAAAAAATGCAATTGAGTCCTAATACTTGTTGAATTGATTTAATTGAGTTTTTCCGTTAATACCATCAATCTATTCAAATAGAAAATACTAATGTGACATTTTTAAAATTAATTTATTTTTCCTATGTGGCATTTTTTATTACCTTTTGCTTTAAATCTTGTTTGAATAATAGTAAAAATTTTAAAAAAAGGTAAAATAATTTAAAAAATAAAATTGGAAAAAAAGAATAAGAAAAATAAGGGATAGGAATTGTGGTTAGGGCGCGCCATTGCTGCCACCATCAGAGGGACCGCGACCTTGTTGGCCTTGGCTGGCGAGGGCTGTCGCCCCCCGCCGCCTAGGCCCCCTTCAATTAGCCCTTGTTTTTTTTTTGTTCACAAATTTTTTTTTTGAAATATTTTAGCTTTTTCAAGTTTTTTACTATTATTTAACAAAAAGTACTAAAAATATTGTGTATGATAAATAAATAAATTCAAAAATACAATATCAGTATTTTCCGTTAAATGAATTGACAGTGTTAATGGAAGGATTCAATTTCACTTTTACCATAAGTTTTAAGTCTTATGGTGCAGATATCCATTTTCCAAATTTCAGACAACGACTTCAATTGAGCATTCCCTCGTATCTTGCCAGCCTGCAGTTCAAAACCTTGGTCGTTGCACCGTTCCACACCGGCGCACGGCCAGAATGGCAAGATGATTGCGCTCGTCATGACCAGCAAAAATGCGATCTTGCTCCGCAGATGCTTCGCCACGCTCGTTCCCAGCGTCGCCAACCCATTGCCCGCCGCAGCAATCCCACCATTCTCATCGCAGCGTAGAACAGAGGAGGCTCTCGCCAGCCGCAGCTTCGTCTCCGTGCTGGGGACCTGTTCCGGCTCTGCCGGTCTTAAAAGAGGCAAGCAAGTCCATGCCCAGTCGGTCGTTCGCGGCATCAGCAGGAGCGGCCTTCTGGGTCCGAAGCTCTTGGGCATGTACGTCCTCTGCGGTGACTTCTTGGCTGCCAAGGACTGTTTCTATCGGCTTGAGGAGGTGCCGGGTTCTTCTGCGCCGTGGAATTGGATGATCCGAGGGTTGGCAGAGTTGGACTGGTTCGGTTTGGCATTGTCGTTCTACTTCAAGATGTTGGGGTGTGGGATTTACCCTGATAGGTATACGTATCCGTTCGTGATCAAGGCTTGCGAGAGTATGAGTAAGGCTGTTTCCCTTAAAGTGGTTCAGGGCATGATTGACTTGATGGGTGGGGAGGTTGATATGTTTGTTGCTAGTTCGGTGATCAAGTTCTATGCGGAGAATGGTCGCATAGGTGATGCGTGGAATCTGTTTGACAAAATGCCTCACAAAGACTGTGTTCTATGGAATGTGATGCTCAATGGTTATCTGAAGAATGGGGATTCGCAGAACGCTGTGAGAGTGTTTATGGAGATGAGAAATGGTGAAATAAAGCCAAATTCGGTGACATTTGCTGGCATTTTGTCAGTCTGTGCCCTGGAAGGGATGATTGGCTTTGGTGCTCAACTCCACGGTCTTGCTTTTAGATGCGCGTTGGATTTAGATTCTCCAGTAGCCAATACGTTGTTGGCAATATACTCAAAATGCCGGTGCTTAAATGAGGCACGCAAGTTGTTTGATCTGATGTTGCGGCATGATGTAGTAACGTGGAATGCCATCATCTCTGGGTATGTTCAAAATGGACTAATGGGTGAGGCTCTGTTGTTGTTCACTGAAATGTTAAATTGTGGTGTCAAACCAGACTCCATTACTTTTTCAAGCCTCCTTCCTTCAATTACTGAATCGGCAAATCTGAAACATGCAAAGGAAGTCCATGGATATGTTATGCGAAATGGAGTGCCATTGGATGTGTTCTTGAAAAGTGCACTAATTGATGTTTACTTTAAGTGTCGCAATGTGAAATTGGCATATAAGTTGTTTAAGAAAGAGACTGTCACTCATGACGTAGTCATCTATACAGCCATGATTTCTGGATATGTGCTTAATGGTATGAATTCAGATGCTATAGAAATCTTTAGGTTGTTGCTTGATAGAAAATTAAATCCAAATTCAGTAACTCTGGCCAGCATTTTACCAGCTTGTGCTGGTTTGGCTTCTTTAAAACTTGGGAAGGAATTGCATGGATACGTTCTCAAGAGTGGTCTTGAAGGCAGATGTTATGTTTCAAGTGCAATTATGGATATGTATGCAAAATGTGGGCAACTGGATATTGCTCATCAAATCTTTAAGAGCATGTCTGAGAAGGATGTTGTGTGCTGGAACTCAATGATCACAAACTTCTCCCAAAATGGGAAACCTGAAGTAGCCATCCAACTCTTCCGTGAGATGGGGTTGAATGGAATCAAGTATGACAGTGTTAGCATTTCATCTAGTCTCTCTGCTTGTGCAAGCTTACCTGCACTCTATCATGGGAAGGAGATCCATGGCTACATGACAAGATGTTTGTTTTGCCATGATATCTATGCGGAGACTGCACTCATAGACATGTATGCTAAATGTGGTCACCTGGAATTTGCTCGACGTGTGTTTGACATGGTGGGTGAGAAGAATGAAGTTTCATGGAATAGTATGATTGCTGCTTATGGAAGTCATGGTCTCCTAAGCGAATGTCTCTCTCTGTTTTATGAAATGCAAGAGAATGGTATCCAGCCTGATGATGTCACATTTCTGACTATAATATCTGCTTGTGGTCATGCGGGCCAAATTGATGAGGGAATACGGTTGTTTCAGTGCATGACAGAAAAGTATGGAATTCGAGCAAAGATGGAGCATTTTTCCTGCATGGTAGATCTATTCGGACGAGCTGGTCGCTTGGATGAAGCTTTTAAAACCATAAAGAGCATGCCATTTTCCCCAGATGCAGGTGTCTGGGGGACATTGCTAGGTGCCTGTCACTTATATGGCAACGTTGATCTTGCCGAAGTAGCTTCAAGATATCTTTTGAAATGGAGCCTGAAAATTCTGGATACTACGTGTTGTTTTCAAATGTGCATGCTGGTGCAGGCCACTGGGGTGGTGCCCTTGGTGCCCGAAGTTTAATGAAAGAAAGAGGAGTTAAAAAAGTACCTGGACGCAGTTGGATTGAGGTTGACAACATGACCCATGTATTTGTTGCAGCTGATGAAACTCACCTGCAATCTGCTCATATTTATTCAATGCTGGAAATTCTTCTATCAGAGCTGAGAAAAGAGGGTTATGTAACTCAACAGTACATTCCAAGGCACCCACAAACCGAAGGAATTAATGCACTCAAAAAGGTTTCATTATGCCAGATTCACTCAACATAAGTTGGAACAGAGGAGGACAGGGGCTTGTTTGCTATGACAAATTGCATTACCAGTTTGAAGCATGCGTTTTCACATTAGCCAGTGGAAAGGTACTGTCATTGTTTTCAGAATCAGTACACAGATGGCGAACTCTATTTTTAATTAAATTACTCTAACACTCCCTAAATTTTAATTAAATTACATAGCCTGCTACTGTGGAGAGAAGTCCATTAGATAACAATCTAAGTTGTTTTGAAAGTTAGAGGATTTATAGGATGATTCGGTGTCAACTATGGTTGGTTAATTTAAGTTAACTATTTTATTTTATTTTTTGAATGTGGGAATTTGCATTCTTTTTTATGTTAGAATTCCATCATTGAGGTTAATTTGCAGGACTTATTTTGGGTACATGGGCTATTTAGTTAGTTTCTGCCTATATAGTTACCTTGGGAATGCATTATATGAGGCATATACGAAGTGGATGTGAATGTGGCACCATCATCTAACTAAGGGACCTTATACTACAATAGGATTTGTTTTTGGCAGGATTTATGCAAGTGACAATACGTGAGCATTGGCAATCTGATGCTTTCAGGCCACATTTTAACAGCAATTTTCCAGTTCTTGCAGGAATATGCAATCTGACAGAAAAGGTTAGCATCTATTGGTTCAGACAACATTGAGGCCTATCAATATGCCTATAGACAATGTCTGCTGACCACCCCGGATTGAGTGGATACATCTCTTGGACCATTATATTGTGGGGACTCTTCAAGAACAGTCAGCATGACATTGCTTGCTCAAGGAGAAAAAAATTGTTCCAAGCATTAAAGTCAACAAGGTTTATTTTGAGGGTTGCTACTTTTATGCATGTGCTTAAAGTTGAAAGCGTGTCAGCAGTAATGCTTAATAATTACTAACGCATTTGTTATAGGGGTTTGGTTCATCTTGATGGATCAAGTAATGAATCTTTGCCCAGGCTTGGATCGATTGGCATTGGAGGTTATACGCTTCATCCTTAAATGAACTTTTTCCTGATCTATGTAGTCTAGACATAGTGTACATAGTTTCTATGAATGATTTCTACCACAAATGGAATGTGCTTCCAATGGTGTTATGATATCTGTTCTATTGGCTTAGGATGGTGCAATAGAACTCTTTCACAGCTTCTTTGATCTTCCTTGCAATTTAAGTTGTGTAGTTCAGGGGGAAGACAAAGTCAGATGGACCCTGACCTTGAATATGACTTTTTCGACCAACTCATTCTATTGTAAGCTGTTACTAAAATTTGCCCAGGGGATCCTAATTTTCCATTTAAATTTAATTAGAGAGTCTAGATTTCTGTAAAAGTTGCCTTCTTTGTTTGAAAGGCTGTTTAAGAGAGTAATCTAGTTTTGGAATTTAAACTGTAGATTGCAATGTGCTTGATGCTTTTGGTGGAAGTGCGTATCTTAGCCAGTTGGCCACATCCCAATTCATTGCCTCAGACTGAGTGCTGGAGAATGTTGTATCAGTGGGACTTGAAGGCATTCAGTGGCTAAGGCTTCTGTGTCAGCAAAGAATTCTAGTCTTGGAAAATAATTTATTTTGTAAATAACAAAAAGAACAGATCGATACTTACTGCTATCCCTGACAATTTTATCATATTTGGAGGAGAGAATTTGAGGGCTTCTGAGAGTCTAGAATCTACTTTTTCTATTTTAAGAATGATGGTTACTGAGTGGTGAGCTTTTGGGTTTTGGGTTACTGAAAAAACCACTTGGTAGTATGGATAGTTAGACTTTCTGGACATTTTTTCTTAAATTAGATTTTAGAAAAGGGTGGGGGTAAACTTAAATTTAGTTACAGTGATAGTCTAGCTATTCTATCAATGCTTACAAATACATTTAGCAATCAGCTTAATACAATTTCGAACCGGAAAACACGGATTCTAATGTTAAACCGACATGTAAAGTAACCCTTCCTGATAAATTCGCTCAACCAAAGCAGGGCTTGGTTCATATTAGCATGTCCATCAGTTCATTTCCGTTGATCCTTTTACTCTTTTTCTTGATGGTTTCTACTTATGACAGTGCAAATTCCATGTCTGACGATCAGTTTACATAAACATTCAGAGATACCTTTGGAATTTTAAAATAAAGAAGCATCTAGCTGAAAACTTATGGTCAGAATGTGCCGTTTTCATCTGGTCTTGACTAATTGTTGAAGATGTTCTCATTGGCAGGATAATGGTGTTCTGCCCATTGGTGAACCTGAGATTCTTCTTCATGGGAACGATCTAATTCAGACTCTCTAAGTGGCATAAAAGGTCTCTCCTGAGGATTGCTTCGATTTGGCTGAGAAAAATCTTGTGTAAGGGAGTCATGCTGAGCACTAGGAGAAGGCTTCTCCAGAGGTGATGGCACCCTCGCAACGCCAACAAGGCAAGTTCCTCCGGCTGGTCAAGAAAATTTGATATGGACATATAAACTTGCAATCATACGATGAACTCATGTGCCAACGATGATTTTCTGAAGTAAAATACCACCTGTGGCTAGGCTACGACATGGAATCTTAACTACATCGACAATAATGCACTGAGTGAAATATTTGCCCAAGTCCAGGTCATTGTGAACCTTGTGAACCACGGCCATCGAGTTGGACAGAACCTGCATGATTTAGGGTGCTTTTGGTAACGTTTTTATTCTTGGGACAATTTTTTTTCCTTTCTATTTTTGTTCCCGGGAATAGTTCTTAAATAGTTTAAAGCGTTTGATAACTATATAAAATTTATGTTCTCAGAACAAAAATATGTTCAGTACGACCCTAAATATTTTTGTGACTTAAAATTTCTTTTGATTTATTATTAACTTTATTGCATTTTTTTTTCTTTTCTTTTTTCTTTTTCTTCTCCTCCCTCTTAGGCGGCCGCCGACCTTGGCCATGGCCGGCTAGACAAGAGTTGATGGGGTTGTCGGTCTTGGGGGGCCTCGCTAGCCACCAGCTAGTTCCCCTAGAGCCTTGCCATTGCTAGGCGAGGCAGCCTCGCCCTGATCTAGCGAGGTTGAGCCTTGCGGTGGCTAGGCGAGGTTGAGCCTCACCGTGGCTGAGTGAGGCTCGACCTCACCTAGATATGGAGAGGCTGAGCCACCGCGAGGTTAGTGTCATCTCGCTAGATTTGGGCAAGGTCAAGTCTTGCCGGTAGTCGGCGAGCTCAGGGTGACCTTACCGGCTAGTCGCCAGTCAACATCGAGGTCGGCGATCGGCTGGGGGAAGAAGAGAGGAAGAGAAAGAAAGAAAGAAAGAAAGAAAAAAAAAAAACTTATTTATTGTTTTATGAGTTGTTCCCGGGAGTAAGAAACAATTTTGTTTTTGTTTATTTTTCTGTTTCAAATATATTTCCAAGAACAAAAAAATTACCAAACATGTTTCTGTTTCATTTATTTTCAAGGAACAAAAGAATAGAAACATAGGTTCCGGGAGCATTACCAAATGCTCCATTAATGGCTGAAAATGATGGCAGGTCGTGCAATGTTTGTCTTGCATTAGCAGCTTTACTTGGTTAGATTGTCGAGTTTTCTTTGACAGTGTATAAGAACTTTGAATATCTTATAATACTTATATCATTATTCCAATACTCTTGTGCTATTAAATATCTGAAGCTTAACTTTGCAAACTCTCGAGCTCTGACTGGAGAGATCGATTGCAGGGCTGGGAGGAAAAGAGGGATAGAAAAAGCATTCTCAAGGATTGTGAGATTGAACTTATTGGAAGAGCGAATGGCATTGGAGGTGGTAAAAAGGAGCTCGAAAGCTTTGTGATGAGCCCATCAGATGCAATCATTCCGCATTTGGAGGAGAGAAAATGGAAGAAGTTGCTCGTTGAACTTAGTCTTGTCTCTTTTGCAAAAGCTTCCTACTTTTTCCTATTGACTAGTCAAGCTTGGGAAACAACTTCGGGTGGCCCAACGCCCATGCAACAATCACCTCTATTACCGACACGTCTACTATGGGCGCGAAGCAAGATGTATTGGGTCCATATATCTATCAATTCCATTTTCAAGTCATGATACCTCCATTGATTTTGTAAAAAGTTTTAGGATTTGTTCAAGTCATCTTAGCATTACATGACTTATTGTTATTACATGCTTTTGACAAATCAGTTGTCTTTCCACACAACTAGTCGCAGATGGTCAATGTCACCGAAATATTTATTTTTCAATTTTTTTTTTTTTTTGTATTCTCCCAAACATCTCTCTCTCTCTCTCTCTCTCTCTTCTCTTCTCCTCTCTCCCCCATTTCTCTTCTCCTTATATTTCTTCCATATGTATGACTAAAGCCTGTCTACTACAACCTTTCAAATTCAATATGCTTTTATTTCACGTTCTTACCAATATAACAAGAAAATCATTTCTTCAACAAATTAGGAAAATTTACAAAATTGCAAATGCCTCAAATAACTACAGAATTTTAAAAAGTCTTAAAAGACCCAAAGTGCTGAAAATATTAAGTACAAAGTTTATGAATTATAAATGCTAAGATTAAATTAAAAGACCCTTAGTCCTTATCGTGGGGTTTCACGAATTCATTAATAAATGTATCTCCAAATACCCACACAATTTTTAGTAGGTGAAAAAGAAATAAAGAAAAATCATATAGATCCATAGATACATACATATATATATATATATATATATATATATATATATATATATATATATATATCAGAGGCCGTGGCAGAGTTACAGTAAGTGGAGTTACCAATCAAAATTGGACAAGTCACCTTACCCATGTGGCTATGAACAGCAGTACCGACAGGCCAAGATCACCAGTCGCTACTGGTCCCCAATTTACTTGCAGATATCTTTAGAAATGGTGGGGGTTTTTCATTTAATGCTGTAGCAGTTCACTTAAAGAAGGGCTCGCACAAGCTTGGAGATTGCGTCTTCTGTGTGAATATGACAGTGACACCAATCGACTCGGTTCGATAAATCAAAGTGACAATAGGACAGAAATTTGCAGATGATGGAAAGGGAACAGGAAGGAATTGGGTGTTTCGTTTACATGCTAAGGAGCCTACTCTCACTTATCAAACATGTTTTTTTTTTCCTTTACTTATCAAACATGCTTAATCAGTAGAATTTTGTTAACGATTGCCTCAGCAATGCTTTTCCAACACTTAATAAGAAGGTGTTCAGCTTATGAAGTACCAATTGTGCATGTCTTGAGAATAATCAGAGTCACAACATTTCCTTATTTGATTGCTCAAGTAGCATTGAATATTGTAACAAGATCTTAATTGTAATTACTTCTTTTTAAAAGTATTGGTTACTGATAATGTAATAACTAATATTACAGGCTTTTCTCATTTGTTGTTTAAAAAGGAATGTGTAACCGGATCATTTCTACTTGGATTTCAAATCAAGCCGCCTTGAAAATAAGTTAGATTCCCAGTTCTAGATCTGAGTGAAGACTCTACCTGGGAATCAAATTGATTTCAGAACCAATTTCATAAAGTTGAAAAAAGTAAAAACCTAATTTCTTTGTTTCTAACCTCTAACTAGGGTCTTATATATTTAATGCAAATTCAATTATGTTGTTTGTTTTGTTTTCTAGTGGTTAGAATTTGAAATATTATTTTTATGGATGAATGATGGATGGAGTTTTTAATAATTTATGTTTTATATTACACATTTGAACTTTTTATTATTTATAATTATACATGAATATGTGCTCAAATTATATATTGTTGCTTTTGGTCGATAAAAGGATTTCTATTGTTTATCTTTTACTTTGAATCATCTTATTATTCATATTAATTTATTATGAGAAATAAAATCAGGAAAAGGAAAAAAAGAAAAATAGGTTTTCAAGTGGAACCTAAAATTGAATTAATATATATATGTTCAAAAATCGATTCCAAGGCAAATAGGGTAAGTTTCAAGTTTTAAATTTTAGATCTAAAACTTACCCACTCTAATACGGATCATCCTTGTAAACTACTCATGTCAAGAGAGCTCTTCTCGTACCATTGCTTAACAACTGTTCTTATTTTTGTTGTGGTGTCACTCGTGTTGAGGGAGCTTTTCTTCTATCATTGCAAAGATTCCTGTTGATAGTCTGTCTTATCAGTAGTGACTATCTAATGATGGAAATTTTCTTCATAAAGTCAAGTGTATTATGGGCTTTATGTCTAGATCCTTCAATACTTTAATCAATTTGCAATTTAGTGAACTCGACACGTCACAATTTTATATATTTTTATGTGCGTATACGCTTGCAACTCATTAATGTATCTTAAATTTTTTTTTTATTAAGGATGTAAACTTCAAAAACATCTTAATGAATAATGACGATTTTAATTATCTCTTTGAGCACAATTTACCATAATTTTTTGTTCGTCATGATAAAATAAATTTTTATTGCAAGGAAAATGATTTTTTCAACGTGTTCACTTGTCATGACTATTTTATTGGAAATCACATGTGCATTGAAGCATCCGAAGTGAGCAAATTATGTCTTTAAGATGAAATATGTACCACTAAGAATGGTGGGTCATCCCAATTTTCTAAATTAGAATATGGAACATATTGACATAATGATGGAAACATTGAATATTCTCGTGTGCCAATCATAGATATCTTTAAGACAAAAAAAAAAAAAAAACCATAAATTGGGACAGATTGTCAAACAAGCCCTTTTTCTTTCATGATTTTGTCTCCCGGCTGCTTCAAATTAGCGACATTTTCCTGATTTGCTATTAGAAGTGACGCGGCCCACTCTTGAGATGAAGTTCCGAAGGCATGACGCAATTCCATTTAAAATATATTGTACTTCTCCCAGTAAAAATAATTAAATATATTATATAAATTTACATCCCATTTTAAACATTTTGATTCAATTAATGTAATCAAGTTTATTGAAGTAAGTTTCACATAAAATTTCTAACATGGTGATTCACTCAACATTAGTCATTGTACATGTCACTTCCGATGATTTGACGTTAACAAATTTACTCAAAATGACATCTTTCTAGTTAATTCTATTGACTTGATGATTTCTTTTCTTTCTTTCTCTTTTCCTTTTTTTTTTTTCCCTCGACCAAATCTTATACCTCCTTGGTTTTATGATTGAATTTGCAAATGCCATCGTTGCTCAACTCCACAAGTTGCATCAATGCTAGCCCTATCCTCTCTCAAGCTGATCTTTAACATGATTGCAGCTTAGCCAGATCTGGCACCTCCTAATGTGAAGGCTCGGCAATTGGCCTCCATGGCCACCAAGCTCAAAGTAGCTGAACTTCTGTTACTTCAAGGTGAATCATATCTTGCATGATGTTGAGTTCAACTAGATTTGACATCTCCAAATCTAGGTGTGAGGGGCCATTGACCTGGTCTAGAATGGCTACCCGTCGTTGTCTAGGACCTAACTTCATGAATCCAAAATTGAGTAGTGATTCCTTTCTCGCTTGTATTGTCTACTTCAAGTTCTTTGTAAATTTAGTGCTATCAAATAGCATCAGGTGATTAAAGTAATAATTGAGTAACATGATTGCAAAATTCATTAAATTTCAATGATCATATATGTAGTTTACCCGACACCACACTATGATCCTACTCAGGTTGACCCAAAAATATTAGACACGTGATAAGGCCTTGACCCCAACCCATCCATTGAGCGCCTCTACTTAGAAATAGGTTATTTATTGATAGACGTAACAAATAAGTAAGCTTGGCTAGATATTGAGCCTAAAATGCCTTTACCTATGCCTGCCCAAAATTAGAACACGCGCATGCCCGCGATATAAATATTCAAATTCATTCAAAAAATGATTATGCGGGAAAAGCCTTGGGTCACAAACGAAATTGTTTACCTAAGCTCGTACAATTTATGCTTCGGGCCTTGTTGGGTCTGGCAAGTATGATCAGGTCTACTTGCAAAACATCACAATATAGTCGAGTCCAACTCGAAGCATTTTCTTGCCTAGACTCTTGTTCGATCATGGAATCGATGAGTGCTAACCATTGTTTTGATAGTTCTCACATTATCTAATGGCTTACCATGTGCCCACTCCGGGACGAGGTTCGTGTCACGTGGAAATAGCAGGAAAATTGGAGGGCACACAAGGAAAGGGAGAGAGAGAAAAAAGGGGGAGGGAGGTTGCTTGCGCAAATCTAGCTTGATGGCCCCTCCCTCTCTCTCTCTCTCTCTCTCTCTCTCTCTCTGGTTTCTGAGGCAGAGAGAGAGAGGCACGGCACAAGCGGAAAAGGTCTTCAGACTTGCGTCTTTGCTTGGAAGGTTGGGTCCGAGGAGGGGCCATCAGGACGCCCCATCCCGCTCCCTTTGATCTTTTACCAAATCACGCCACAACACCTCTCTCTCTCTCTTCCTGTCACGTTTGCTCTACTTGGCCTCGCTATGTCTTGAGACACACAGACAATAACTCTCTCTCTCTCTCTCTCTCTCCCTCGCGCGCGCGCACGCACGCACGGACAACACTCGAAGCCTAATTTCTCTCTCTCATGCCTCCTCTCCGGAAATTAAAGGGACAGACTCTCTTTTGGACGCTTATTTCCACATGAGACAAAAGAACCCATCACCGCGAAGCCCCTTCTCTTGCGAAAGAAGAAATTGGGCAGAAAGAGAGAGAGAGAGAGAGAGAGAGGAGAGTCGTACAGATCTCGTGAGCTTTGCTGCTGATGAGAGAGCTTTGCGATGGAGTCTTTTCTTGGAACTGCACGGCACTTGAGAAAACAAGAGCCCATCTTCGCATCGTTCGCCATTGAAGAGAGAAGCCTATGCACTGTCGGGTTGGTCCAGCCGGCGATGGTCGCGGCAGCGGACACAGCGGCGGAAGGCGGCGGCGGTGGCGGCGGCTGCAATCTTGGGTGTGGTTCGAGTGTTTTTCTTTTTCTTTTGCCCCCCTCTTTCTCTTTCCTAGGATATACTTGTGATAATGCAGCAATGTAATTTTCCAGTCAGGCCTAGTTCTTGAGAGTTTTTCTTTTCGATGCACACGTGACTCTCTCTCTCTCTCCCCCTCCCTCCCTCCCTAGATTGGTGACTGATGATAGTGGTTTGGTGATGGTGATATTGGCGAGACGGCTCAATCTGCAACTCTGCTAATCGCTTCTTCTTTTTCTTCTTCTTTTCTTCTTCTTTTTTGGTGTGGATCATGTGAGTGAGAAATTTGTTTGTTTTCGATTAAGAATGTTATCAGGAGGGGCATTTCTCTCTCTCTCTCTTTCTCTCTCTCTCTCTCTTCTCACGCATGGGTCCATGGAAACTACATTGTCATGTTCTTGGAAGAGCCTCAGATGATGATGCTGAAAAAGGAAAAGACCGAGGCCCCATTTCCTTATCATTTGAGGAAGAAACCGCAATGAATTTTGCACACTAAGCACCGCAATTCTGATTTTGGCGGAGATAATCAAAACATGACAGAATTCATAGCATTCTCGTTCCCTTTCGGATCTATGCATAGAATAGAATAGAATAGAATGGTCAAGAATACGTCTTTTCTCTTTGAATTTCGATCCTATGTGCGTATGAAGCTTCATTCAGCGTCAAAAGGGCAGGGGGAAAGCACGCTGCTTTAATGGATGCTTAATGGCTTGATATGGACAGAGATGTCATCCGGTCCTTTGCTTTGGTTGTTGGTCTAATTTCCTGTTCCCCTTTTCCTTGGGGAAACGTGGAGCTTTTTGGGACAGCGCTTGTTTTGTTTAGTAAAAAGCATTGTTTTGTTTAGGTTTCTTTTGGTGGTCCTGTACCTATTGCTCGGGTGGACAGTAGAGCACGTCTACAAGGAGTATTTTTTTTTTTTTCGGGTTAATACCCTAAAAAATTCTAAATTACTATAATTGTGACAAATTTATCCCAAACTATTTTTTTGACTGTCAAAACCCCAAACTGATATACTTTTGACAAATTTACCCTAAACTAATACACTTGTAACAAATTTACTCTATGTTAATTTTCGTAAAATTTAATATCAAATTATTAAGTTAAATGATAAGTGACAATTTCAATTTGGGATTTTATGCTTCATTTATCATAGTTTACAATTTTTGTGATTTTTTTTGTGATATTAATCCAATTTAGTGGAGGATATATTAGTTACAAATTTATCAGTTTAGGATTTTTTTGTAGTCGAATAAATTAGTTTAGGGTAAATTTATCATAAATGTACTAGTTTAGGGTTTTTTTATAGTCAGTCAGGGTAAATTTGTCACAAGTGCACCGGTTCGGGGTATTTCATGGTCAAAAAAATAGTTTGGGGTAAATTTGTCGCAAGTGTACCCAGGTTTAGGATTTTCCAAAGTATTACCCTTTTTTTTTTTTTTTTTTCTGATATGATATACAAAGCCTTGGACTTTGCTGCTGCTGCTGCTTGCATCGTTTGGGGGCGTTTCTTTTCCTCTTATTCCTTTCCTTTCATGTTGAGCATCCTTTATGCCCCCCTTGATAAAAAAAAAAAAAAAAAGTTGCTTGCCCTCGTTGTCATGAATCGAATTGATCGTGATTTCACTACGGTTTAGCTTGGTTACTGGAGTGTGGCGATGTGCAATGGAAAGAGAGGGCTTGTTTGTGCTCTCGGGCATTTTTCGAGCGTGTTTGAACTAGGAAATATATGCATTTTAGAGAATTAATTGTGCATTTCACAAAAACTGTCAATTTAGTGGAGGCTGTAATACTTTTTTATTTGGTTTCTACGAAATTGTCCCGAAATCAATTTTTATCAACATCCTATTTATACTCAAATCTTAATGCGGTATTTGGCAGTTTGTCAAAGGCACGAAAGATCATAGGACGAGGGCGAGCACAAGAGAGGTTTTTATGAAGAACCAACATAAATTAGGGTTAATACACTAAAAAATCCAAAACTAGTACGC
This sequence comes from Eucalyptus coolabah, assembly GCA_014182585.1. NCBI lineage: Eukaryota > Viridiplantae > Streptophyta > Magnoliopsida > Myrtales > Myrtaceae > Eucalyptus > Eucalyptus coolabah. Next base: position 42,481,491 of record CM024622.1, read on the forward strand.
CTGTGACAAATTTATCAAAAATATTTTTTTAATCATCAAAAATCTCGAACTGGTACACATGTAACAAATTTACCTCGATTGACCATAAAAAAACCATAAACTAGTACATTATGACAAATTTATCCCAAACTAATTTATTTGACGGCAAAAAACCAAAAACTGGTAAATTTGTGATAAATATATCTTATGCTAAATTGAATTAATACCACAAAAAAATCACAAAAATTGTAAACTGTGACAAACGGAATGTAAAATCCCAAATTGGTATACTAATTAACTATCACGTGTCATTTAACGAAAACTAATAGAGAGTAAATTTGTCACAAGTGTATCAGTTTTGGATAAATTTATCAAATGTATACCGGTTTAAGGTTTTAGGTGATTAAAAAATAGTTTGGGATAAATTTGTTACGGATGTACCACTTTGGAGTTTTTCAAGATATTAACCTTAAATAAGTATGATTTTCAATTTGTAATTATGATCACAAAAGTATATATGATAAATTTGTCTACCCCTAGATATATGTTCACTATAATAAAATAATTGCATTGAAAAAGTTCAATAAAATATATATGGCCAACCATAATTATAGTCGGGCATAAGATATTATAACCTATTCTCGTAAGTTAAATTAATCTTTCATTTGTGCTTTTCAAGACGATTACGACATAGGAAATTGGGTCATGATAACGAGGAAAATGATTCATAGCTATGTCGGTCATTTTGGTCCAAGTGCGCTCTCAAATCATTGAGTAACGTGTAAAAGCCATCATCTAATTTTCTTGGGAAGGTATAATATTTATTACAAAACTATCTTTGCTTGTTTTCCTAGAACAACATAGGAAATAAGTTAAGAAAGATAACTAACGATACATATGATAATATTTCTATTCTCAAGAATAACTTCTATTCAAAAATATTTTTATATTTCTATTCCATAAATGAGTTTATAAGCAGAAAAACATTTTTGATAATTGCATATAATTTTTATTTTTGGAATAGAAAAAGAACATAAATGCGTTCAATATGACCCTAAAAATTTCTATTTTTCAATTTTTTATTTAATTATGAAAATGTCAATAGAGACTAAAAAGTCATGTATGAATAAAATTGGAATTTTATAAAGATTTAACTAATCTCAATATTCTAAGATGGCTTCACATAATCCAACGTAATAGTTAATCAAAGATGGATGGCTGAAAATCGTAGCAAATAGTCCCATTGGCTTGTAACTCACAATATGATGAGGTTGATAGTAAATATTTGGGTATTACAATGAACATGTGTATAGGCCTATTGAACTTTTTAATTGCAAGAAGAAGAACAAGTGTTTTTGGGTGGAATGGGCAAAAACTAAACCACCGAGGATGAAGGCGATCTTAAGGTTGGTGGTGCTTATTTGCACAAACTCATCAAACCTTTAAGCAAATGGTGTTGGAAATCTATAGAACACATGCTTATTCAATTGATATGAACACAAGACAAATTGTAGTGCAAAAAACTTATTTAGAGCCATCGAATTTTATTAAACAGAATTGCAAATGATCTTATAGGATGTCTCTAGTAGAATCTTAAGCGAAGAAGATGTCTTCTATCGGTGGGGTCGCCAAACTGTCCTAACATAGCATTTTCTTTAAGAGAAAACTATATTCACAAAACCATATTGTAAAGCCTAAGAGCTTATTCAAATTTGAATCTAATTTTCATCCAAAAAATTTCAGATTTTTTTACGCACTAATTTAAAACTAGTTAATACTAAAATCTAGTAAAAAACTACTCAAAATCTAATTTCTAATTTTCTTAAATTTCTGAAATTTTTAATTTTTTTGTTCCAAAAAATGAGGACTTGGATTAGGTTAGGAGACCTGGTCTGGATTTGTCTCCCCCAGACTTTGTGTTAATTGTGTAAGGACAATATTAGGTCATGTTGAGCTTGTTTCTCCAAAATGAACTTGTTTCTCCTTTTGTTTCTGAGAACAAAAAGGTAGTTTTTTTTTTTTTAACTTTTTATTTTTGTTCCAAATCTATTTTTTGGCCACTTTTTTTTTTTTTATTATAGAGATTAGAAAAATTTAATTGAGATACACAAATAGATTTATGTTTTTTCTCTTCCGAAGAACAAAAAAAATAAAGAAATAGAAACGTTATCAAACACGTATTAAATGTTCAAAATACCTTCGGAATTTTTATTAATATTAAGATCAAAGCATAATTTATTTTTAATCACATTCCTGAAAAAAATCATACACAATATTTATACGTAATGGATTAAAATAATAATAGTTTTCGTGTCTAACTGTAATTATAGTGTCTGATATATAGTTTACTAGCTCCCTTTCAATATCTTTTTTTTTAATAATCATAAATTATATCAAAATGCATACTTTGCAATCATTATTGGCAAATTTAAAAATCATAGTAACTCTTATTTGATATCGGTTCTTTCATATGAGCATCATTTTATTTCGGACATTTAGTTTTTTCGCCTCTTATATAGATATTTAGTTATTGTAATTAGTAAATACCGTTCCTCTATATAAGTCATCAAAGGTGATTAACAAATACAATATCATTTAAAAATACAATGATCATAATTCAATTAAAGATCCACACCATCAAAGTTTGTAGACTTTAATTATCTACCAATTGAAACCATGATTATGACTGACTTTTAATTACAGTCTAAAATATGTAATAGCAATTTGATCTACAAATATTTCATTAGATGTTTGTCATTTATAATTTAATTTATAATAATTTTTTACTATAAAGACATAACAAACTTAATTTTCAACTTATACGACCAATCATATTAGTAGTTTCGTAACTGTTTTGATCAAATATAATCATCAAATTTAATTTGATAAACTGTTCATTATTAATAAAAATCGTATTGTGATGATTCTGACTTATTTGGTTTATAATTAATTATTAAAAATGCAAGGTCATTTATGTTCAATTCGTTCCTAAACCTAACTACAAAATCCATCCCCTAAGCTGGTTTAAATCATCAATTTCACTTCAGTTTGAATGGGTTCAAACAAACCAATGTATGGTCATTGCTAGTTATTGCATATGCACAACTGCAGTTACCCTATAGCAGAACTCCAGCACAAACATCGAACGACTACTCGGGCTAAAACCACAATTTTTCTTTTGGTGCTAGACAAGTACAGAATCATGCGACCAATTGATCATTACTAAAATCAAATGCCTGAATCGAACAAATCATAATATTACCACTCATCAGCAGATCAAAGTCAAATTACAATTAGCTGGAGGTCCAGTCAAAAATTTCAGTATATAGGGACTTAAAAGAATACAAGGGAAGTGGAACCAAACTGAAGGAAACAATCAATCTCTCGTTCATGATTCGGATGGCCAGTATTCATGCAAATCCAACCAAGAACTGCAGATGAACCAGACGGAAGTCCGATGGTGTGGACAGAGGCTTGTATTCTCTGAAAGGAAAGCTTTGTCTTGGTGACTGACTGAGAGTCTCTTTCGCTTGTCAAGCTCGGTCTTATTTTTTTTCTGTTCATGGTAAAGAATGTACATCATCGATGATTCTGGCGAACAAAGGCCTGCGGCAAATCACAAAGTTAAAATGGCTACATAAGCAGCTGCTGTTCTTCTGCGTTTCGAACCCCAGCAAACCTCTAACTTGGCTATCTTCTTTTTGGTTCCCAGATATCCTTGACAGTTTTGAGATCCACAGCAGCACTCCACCTCGGGACCAAATTGTACAAATCTTTACAGAGGGAAAGAGAAAAGTTAAGAAGCCATTGCAGGGGCTTTTAACTTATTTAATTTAAGTGGAATAAGGTAAAAGTACATCTATTAATGTCATTTCAAGGCTGCAAAAGCAAAAAACGGGGATCATACTTTTTAAGTTTTCAATCAATAAAGCCTCACTAACCTGTAATCATATGTTAGCGGCTCACCAACTTTTATTGACCGAGCTGCAAAAACACCCACCCTTGTTTCCCCCTCAACTTGCCTGAAAAAGTCAACTTACTGAGTCCCAGAGTTCACAGATTGTGGAACAGTATCCCCATTAGAGAGAGAAGGCATTGCCAACAGGAAAGACTATAAAACCAGACATGTAGCAAGAACTGTATATTTGATGTCTCATTAGATGAACCAGAGGCATGAGAGGATTGCTGGATGTGAGGAAGAGACTTCAGACTGATTGGGGAAACTAACTGCCATGTAAAACTGATATTTATTGAATACTGATGCCTTTCCTCAGGCCAAGTGGCGCATGAAAGTTTTAAGTTTGTCTATACTAGAAAGCTCAAGCCAGAAATATTCTTTTGAGACTCCTATATAACGCATGTTAGTCTCATTTTATTTAAGAAGCCTGAAAGAAGACAGTTGCTGATGTAACATTTGATATACTTAACACATAATAGAATAGTCAAATATGACATTTGCAATGTTAAATCACAAGGACTAAGGAAGCATCGTATAACATTCTGTAGAGACTATGCCTCTCGGTTGACAGACCAGGTAAAATTGAATCTAGAAATTCCTAGCCAGGAAAATTGTTTGATTTGACAAAAGCACGAGAAACTTTTTAATGCTAACATATATAGTGAGTAGAAAGTTAAGAAATTTTTTTCCTAGAAATGACAAAACAGCAATAGAATCATGTAATGGAATTGACCAAACTAACCACTTCTCCAGGAAACAGTTAGGATCGCAGCCGTGGTTAAGAAAGCGAGATGCATTTCCCTTGAATGTTGCATCAATTGTGAAGTCCTTTCGTACCTCACACATGTAGAAATTCTTCATGCCTCTGAATTTCATATCCCAAAGCCTTTTTTCACATAAAGCATCATCGATAACTGAAGCAGGGATGGTGACTGATGAAGTAAGTAAATTGAAGAACAATCTAAACAATCAGCTATTTAAGAGTAGACAAATAAGAAAGTTCATTATGAGAAAATGATGGCAAAGCTGCCAAATAAGTGACTGATGATATTACAAAGTTCAAGAAAATCTCTAAGAGGCCCTAACCCAAGGTCTTTAGTCTTCAAAGAAAAGAAAGATCAAGTTGAATATCCCTTAAAGGCCAATTTGATTCATGAAAAGGGTTTCAATTTTTTTCCTTTATGTGAAAATGAAAACAGATTTTTTTCTATTTTCAGTTCTCTGTTTTCTTAAAAAGCATATTTGGTTACTGGAAAATTTAATTAGATATGAAAATCTTGAAAAAGTAAGTGTTTTCAAATTTCTGGTTCCATCAAGTTACACTAAAAGAATACATGTTGCTTTGATTTTAACATAAATTGCTAAACCAAAATCAATTCCCTGAAAAACTGTTTAGAAAATTTTTGTTTTATTTTTCTACATTTTCATCTTTCTCTTTCCTTTTCTTATCTTTTTAACTATAACGCTCAGGATACTTCGCTGATCTTTAGAATCTTATGCAATTGACATAATAAAACCCTTGATGTGGAAGCTTTCTCCATAAACATGGCTATCACGAGTCTGTGATAATGGTTAAGCACTTCCCTCCATCACAAGTTGATTGACAAAGAAGTTGCAGTTGCCATGAAGAAGACCAACTCAGTCTGGAATGAAACATGGGAATTCTGTTTTGACTGAATGTTGTGAAAACAGGAAAAAGGTGTTTTTTTTATCCTCTGGCCTATACATAAAATAAACCTACTGCATTTTAAATTGAAAATATGTCCAAAACCATCCCAAACACATTTTCATGGTGTTTTTTTTTTTTTGGTAAGACACATTTTCATGGTGTTCTGTCATTCTTAAATGAGAATGAAAATGAAAATTTCGAAAACTTGCATATGCCAAACAGGTTATAAAATCTACATTAACAACAAAATGAAACAGCAACAAAGAGGCCCATACTCGATCTCGCATAGATGTTACATAAACCTCACCAATATAAAGATGAGACAAACAACAATGATCTCGACTACCGACGATCCAGGCAAGAAAAAGGATGAGAAAAACACAATTGATATTAGCCACAAACATTGTTTACCTTCTCCGATATATTCAATGATAAATTCCCCTTTATTTATGGATTCAGCTGCCTCTACACCCCAACCACAGAATTCTGTCTGACATGGAAAATAATATTTTCCATTTAAGTCATTGAATACAGAACTTCAATGAATAATGAAAGTACAATTGCAAAATGATGTATCTTCTCATTCTTAGAAACAATATACTCAACAGATAAATTAATTCAGCGTAACTTAAAATACTATCTTACCTTAACAATCTTTATCTTCTTGTCCTTCCGAAATGGCCTGTTGTTGCAATTTTCTGGGCAACGACAAGACTTTGAACAGCTTATGCATTGGACCCTATCAGAAAAGTTATATATGCATCATTGGCTGGGACAGAACTCAAAGAAAATAATGCTCTACAAGTAATTGATAAAGCATACCATCAGAATAGAAACTTTACAAACACAATTTTGAGTCGCATTTACCCCTAACTCACTCCTAGAGCACACCATAGTTAGAGTCCAAATGACCAGATAATCTCATGCAAGACTAAATTTCCACAACCTTAGGCTGATCGAAGCAGTTCAATGACAGTACTATCAGCGAATTGGTAATTTGTCATCGACCAATTTCTACACTATTGTTATTAATGTCATGTATCCCTTGCCCAGTAAATGATCCTAATAAACACTAGAACAGCACTAGGACTGAAGATAGTGAATCAACAAAGGCATTCTAGGATGCACCATTGCAGTCTGCCTGGCTACCCATAAAACGCCTGTAAGTCATGAGGCACATGAGCAATACAAGATGCACATTTATCAAATAGAGCGAAAATTCTATAAATCAGTGAGATGAAAGAACTTGATTTCTGGTTTTAAATTTATTTCCGAGGCCCCCTAAAATGTGTTGACAATAAAAGGAAGAGTGTGCTGTCAAATTTCTTAACTAAAGAAGCTAAATGCGGGGATGTTGCAGTGACCTACCCATACATCCCCAATTTCTCCTTCCTCCCTCTGAGTGTGGAGAAGTACAGAAAAATTAATTAAGCTGCTTTTCAACCATCAATGAAAGGAGACATACACTACAATTTAAGAGTCTAGAGTGTTCGTTCCCAGGTATCCAGCCTAAGGCTATCACTGATAAAGCTACATATGTAGAAATTAATATGGTATTAATGTATAATTCTTGCAGACTGTAAAATTCATTAATTGCTTTTAATGTTGTATGAGACAAAGATCCCCAATACGAGTGCAGGAAGAACGGTGGTAACACTGGAGTAGGCAGAAAGATCCTCACTAATACCTGCACACACAATCATCAGAGCACTTGGAACTGCAACTTGAGCATCCAATACCATCACCAACATCATCACGCTTCTTTCTGATAAGATAAATATCTGATTCCAGTAAAGGCCAGTATCATACAAGTGATGACTGCAACAATGACGGGTAAATAAAACATCAACCAGTATGGATCCTCCATATCTTTTGTCATCCAGAATTCTCTGCTATAACATTTTTCTGTAATTGCCAACATGACCAAGTACTCCAAACAATATAACAGAATGCAACACAAAGGATACTTCGCCTAATGTGCACATATGGAGGTGGCTCCATCTTATTTTCAATCATGTCTTTCATTGTTATGTCAAACTTAAACTCCTCTTCATCATAAGGGGTAGGTAAGCGACTGAAAATTTCCTACAGTAGCAAGTATATAAAAGTTAGCATCCCAGGTGTAGCACTTAGAAAGATCAATAAGCAACTTCCAATCATTCGGACATCAGACTGCTAAAGAACTGGTCTATTTAATGCTGTATGGCTATCGAACAGAACTTGGATGAACATAAAATCATTAAACAAAAAAAGTAAGGTTAATAGTGTTGGGACACATGAACATTAGGGCAGGATAAGCAAACTTTGCATTAGAACAGATATATAAATTGTCTACAAAGACTACCTAATGTCATTTCAATCGGAATAGACACTATGGACATAAAAGCTGCACTCACTATCAGTTCTAGGGAATATATACATTAACCACAATATCATTTGCAAGTACATGTAACAACCTGCCTATAGGCTACAAAGCATTAAAGTGTCCTAAGGAGAGAGTAGGAACAAGGTGATAATATGTGAAAACAGCAATTTCCATGGCAACTGTAGAAATGACAAAACCAGAATGTAAAGACTTTTGTCAAGAAACAATGGAAAATCTTGCCAAAAGAGATGAAAGAACAGATGATTAGAGCACACATAGCTGTTGTTCCACTGTCTCCACAAGGGAAGATATACCTTATCACCATTTCACTGGTAGATGCATCATGCAGAATACTAAGTGCCAGTAGTGCTTGTATTTTCAATTTAGTTTGCAGGAATTAGATATGTATAACATACAAATGCCAAAATGGATGTCTGCTTACACTCAGTGGATCTAAAAATGGTGTTCATGAAAAGCCAAAATGACTGCATTCAGGAAACACCTAACAGAACATTCATTAAGTCCGTGCATAATTCTTTACTATTGTTTTTTTGGAAGAGCAGTTTCATTGGATTTCAATCCCATGCCATACGAATGAGTTTGTAATGTTCACTAGGTGCCATAGTTAAATCATAATATATGAAACTACCCCATATAACTTAATAATCAAGGTTCTCCAATGGCTGACCTCTATGTCTGATGTCGAAACAGCATGCTGCTCATTCAACAAACATGTAATCCTGTCAGCCAACCCGACCAGTAAACTATAGGAATAATATAGAACTTCAGAACGAAATACAGATAAACTTAAGGAAAATTTGAGGCAACTTGATTGTGGAAAGAGAAAAGGAAAATGGGCTGGAAATTTTGAATATTTGAACCATTGAATATTGTCTAAAACTACTACATTGTGGAGTAGCATGAAAAGGGTTAATAGAGCTTCATTTCCTTTGAATGAAAGCATCCTAAAGTGGTTTTATCAAATAGCTTCACCAGAAAAATAACCTCTCTGATGAAGCAAAGAGATTGACCTTCTTAACCAACCGTGAATTAGTCAGATGCCTCCAACAGACAGCTCGACCTGGTGGATTCTTCAAATGCATCACCTTTTCTGGCCATGCCGCACACTTATAATGTGAGGCTAATGTGCACAGCACACATCGCCAGTGTGGTTGTCTCTGTTTGCAGATGAAGCATGCCTTCACGAATAAAACACAAATGTATACAACAAAAAAATTACTTGCAGACCATGCAAAGGAAAATGACACGTAACTCGCTAAATTAAAAAAATTAAATAAATAAAATGGGCAAAGCATCAAACTGTAGACGAAAAAGAGATCTTACGTGTTGTGGACACTTGAAATTCTTCAAATTGGATACCCCGAGCCTTTCCTTTGCACATGACGAGTGATAGGTCCCATTACAACCACGAACCACACAATGCAACTCCTCATCGGGGAATATAAAATGATGGCAAATGACACATTTCGCCTGATACAGAGTGAAATGTCATTCAAGCAAGACTATGCTCATGACTAGAAAGCCCTCTCACGCTCTATTATCCACAGAAAAAAAGGAGCAGAGACAGGCAGAAAAACCTTTGCAGCACTACTCATTTGTCGCTGCAGAATTGAGTAAGTTGTTTGCAAATAGGTTTTTTTCTATCGTTCAAAAATTGACCCATATAAAGGCCTAAGATGTGACTCAATTACTACAGTAAAAATTGATCAGAGGCTACCATGGTTCATGTAACAGTAAGTCTCGAGTACATACAGTAATTATCCTAACATAGATAACCTTGGCCAACTGCTAAAGACGAGGAATACAATTCAAAGAACTACATCAACTCGCGGAGTCAGACACATTTCCCCACCTACCCAGCTCCCACCAACAAGCAAAGAGAAATCGAAGAAAGAAAATGAACGCCGGGGGGCAGAGATTACGGAGCTCCTCACCATTCTCTTGGCGCCGACGAGGAACGGGAGGAAGCACCGGGACCGCGCCTCGCCCGACCCCACCTTCCGCTCGGCCCAGTCCCCGACGTAGTCCTCGAGCGTCCTCGCCGCGTTCCTCCGCGGCGGCGGCGCGGCGCCCCCGTTCTGCGAGTGCCGGTTCTTCTCCCGCGCCGGCTCGCGGTCGGGGACTCCGCCTAGGGTTTTCGGCGGGTGCGGGAGGGGGCCCTCGGCGGCGCCCCGAGGAGGGGCCGATTTGAGGCCCGAGCCGCCGCCGCCGCCGGCGAGAGGCGAGGAGAGGGAGGATGGGTTGCCGCCCAGGTCCGGCATGGGTACTGCTCGGGCTCTGCCGTCCCCGCCTCGTCTCGCTTGCGGAGGAGGAACCCTAGACGGATCGGACGAACGTGTCTGAACGAGTCGAGGAGAGAGAGAGAGAGAGGGGAGGGAGCGGGGAAGGGAGGGAGGGGTTTTTGGTTTCGGCGGGAAACGGGATTTCAATCTTTTTTCCATTTGGGCGGTGTGAATTTTTATGGGGCGGGGGGTTTCGGATTGGCGTATCTGCGAGATTGCCACGGACTTTTAGAGAGGCGTAAAGATTAAGGGTGCGATTGTTTATGTTTCTATTAAAAAATTATTTCGGAAATAGAAATAAAAAAATTTATTGTTATTTTAAGGAACAATTTTTTATCGAAAGAAAACGTGTATTAAACTTGTTTCGAAAATAAAAAATGAATAGAAATACATTTGATAAATTTGTATTCTTTTTTTGTTTTTTTTTTTTTTTAAAATTTTTTATTTATTTTTCTTTTTTTCTTCTTTTGGCCGATCGGCCTCGGCCATGGCCGGCGACGGCCGACAAGGGTTGGCGGCCTCGCCCGCCTAGCGAGGCTCGGCGCCTCGCACCGATGCCTGGGTAAGGCTCGACCTTGCCTTGGTTGGGCGAGATCGGGCTCGCTTAGATCCGGTGAGGTCGAGCCTCGCCGGTGGCCGGGCAAGCTCGGCCTCGCCGGATCTGGGTGAGCTCGAGCTCGCCCAACCAAGGCAAGGCTGAGCCTCGTTAGGGGCCAGTGACACTCGGCCTCACCAAGGGCCGACGAACCTTCTGGCGAGGTCGCCAGCCCTCAACGGCCGGTCACTGGCCATGGCCGAGGCCGACGACCGGCCAAAAAAAAAAGAAAAAAAAGAAGAGTAAAAAAAAAAAAGAAGTAAAGAAATGAGAGAAAAATTTGTTCTTCAAAAGTGTTTTAAACAAAAAAATAAATTTTTTTGTTTCTTATTTCTGTTCTAATTTTGTTTCGGAATAAAAAAATAGATTTTGAACAAAAACGCAAATAAATGCATTTTTATTCTTTTTTTTGTTCCCGGAAACAAAAAAAAAGAAAATCTGTTCATGAATAGATAAAAAGAACACAAACATGCACGCCCTAAGGATGAGCATAGTTTAGATTGGGCTAGTTCAACACCTAATCCAAAGACTAATTTGCATAGTGTTGGTATTTACTTTTTAGGATGGAGGACCGACCTGTTGAGCTTGGGATTGAAGACCGGATCAACCTTATAGTTCGGTCTAGTTTGATTTCAAAGTCAACCCGAGACCAATTTATATATATATATTTTTATATTTCTTATATTTCAAAGGGATAAACATATTATTTTAAATTACATATCCATAAATAGTGTGACATTGTAAATACCAATACATATCAAACATAAATAAAAGATAATATAACAATAGAAATTTACTTTTGCTAAAGGCGACAAGCCATAAAAACAAACACACAAGATGAGGGAATAGAGGTGAGTGGCGATTGACAAGGTGAGCAAGGCCAAGGTGGGTGAGCCAAGCCGAGGTGAGTGAAGAGGACTTCTTTTGTGTTGAACTAGGACCGTTTCTTTCTCTTTTGTTTAATTTACACAACAAATTGAACAATGAAGAAAATGAATGAGGAGGTGTTAGAATTTAGAGTAGACAAAAGCATATAAGGTTTGGGCTGGACAAATCCGAAATTTTTAAGACCAATGACCAATTCACACGGTTAACGGTCTAGAGATTCCAAGACCAAGGATCGACCCGTCTCATTGAGAACTAGACTAGGATCAATTGGATTGAGCTAGTCCAAAGCCAGTCTAGGATTGACCTTAGACCAATGTTGTCATATCCTGATCCTCGAGCGCGTGCCCATCCCTTGGTGGTTGATAAAAATTGCGACGTCTCAGGACGCGTCGCCAACCGATTCATTTTAATATGTATGCGGAAACGAAACAATTACCCTGACAACAACTAACACGGGATTGAAAAGCAGGAAATATATTCACAACCAAAACACTTTTATAAACACCTCGGTTTATATGCAACGCTAGACTAAAGACAAAAATTTACAAGCCCACTAAGCTAACAAATCCCCAACTGAAAACTCCGAGGTCTCCTAGGGATTTGGGCTCACCACTGCACCACCAGGAAGGTTAGTTGTACCCTCACCAAAAGCGACTTCTAACACCGATATTAGGACCTCAAAATCCTACAGGGGACCCACTTTGTACCCATTGAGCCCGTGACGATACCATGCTCTGAATTGATGGGGTACTCTCTGGGGTAGACTCGCATTGACTCAGACGATGGTCCTTACAAGTTCATAGACCCAGACTTCGTGGCCCTTGGGAATAGGGATATCGGTGACCTACTTGGTGATCCTCCTAGGCTGACCAAAACGTTCCGGAGGAACCGCCATTTAAGGACCTGAAAATGTTGAGTCCACGATGGGGTGAGACAATGTCTCAACAAGTTCACCTCTTAAACTCCGACTAGAAAGGAAATACGCTTAGAGGCAACTATACACACAAGTCAGAAGACTTACCTTGCCCCAGTTCTCTCCTGCGTGTCAGTACAGTTCATAATCTCAACCAATTAATTTAATCCGATCAATCATTCAATCCAATCGATACCATCTATGAATTCAATCAATTTGATCACTGCTCACACAAGCTGAAGTATATCTATGCTCGCACAAGTTGATATAAATTATACCTCACCTAAGTTGATACATATTATAAACTCACCTAAGTTGATACAGATTATTACTCTCACAAGCCGACGATCATTACTCACACAAGCTGACAATCATTGCTCACACAAGCTGGCGATTCAATAATACTCACACAAACTGATACACGATAAATCAATTATGACCAAGGACAATGTGCTTTGCACTCCAATTCCTCAATTAAAATAATGAACTTTGCCTAATTTTATCGTGTTAAAAATATCCGATAAAAAATATCGTGTGTGGGTACATGGTCTGTTTGAGCCAAAATGTTATATCTTTCTTTTAAAAAATTTCACTATTTAATATAGTGCCTAAAAACATTTTTGACGTTAAAAATCGACACCTCTGTATTTTCCAGATTAAATACCAAAATTACACAATTTTGGGATAAATACCCAAAATCACAATCACCACTCAATTTGCATAAAATAGCATTCAATTGCAGAAACTAAGCATACCACTACAAACAGCACGAAATTCCGGTTATTGGCTATTCCGGTATAATTTTCGGAAAATAATAAATAATTAAATAAATACAATTAATTACCAAAAATACCAACTTAGGCCGGAAATGCTTAATTAACCACCTAAACGAGCCAAGAAAATTTCCGAACCTATCTAGATAAATAGCATGATCTATCTAGTCCTTAATTAAATCGTTCTAACTACCTAACATACACAAACGTATAATTAAATCACTAATAAATTATAACTAACCACCTAAACATACTTAGCCTAAAATAATCACACCTTAAGCATCATTAAATCCCTAAGCAGAGTTTAGCAAGTAAACTGACCTGTTTAGCGATCCGGTGAGTCCACGACGATGGTGGCATAGAGACGGGCAACAAACCACCTTGCGGAGACACCAAACAAGGCTCGGAAGAGACCTAAAATGGGCCTTGAAGCATCACAGCCCTAGCTGGCCTTCGGCTTCTTCTTTGGGCCGAGCAAGCTAGAACCAACGGTTGAAATAGCAAGGTGGGTAGATGGGTGGCTGCAGCGGGCCAAGCGGAGGCAGATGGCGGCTAGACAGTAACAACGAGGCTTTGATGACGACCAGGGACGGCCGTAGGATGGCGAGGAGGCCCAGTGCGGGCGGATGGGCGTGCGATGTGTGGGACGAGCGGTTGGGCACGACGGGCTCGCGAGCGGTGTGCGATGGTGGCAGAGGGCTTGGACGGCTTTGGCGAGCGTGCGACAGCAAGGGGGAGGGAGCTGCTCGGTTTCTCTGTAATTTTTAGAGCTTCAAAAGTGACAACAATGGTTAAAGGTGGCCCCAAGCTTGAAGAAGAAGCTGCTGAAGACTTAGAGGGTCCCCTTGGCCACAAATATCCTTATCTTGATATTGCTTGCCCCCACCAGCTCTTCCCTATCCACAGCCAACTTTGCCGCACCAAAACTTCCCCTAAAAGCTTCCTTTGATGCCTCAAATGTTGCACACCCCTTGGCCTATGAATTTTGTACACTTTCCATCCAAATTGATTCAATTCTCCTATAATTGAACTCAATTTGATGTCTATAAATCCAACCAAGGTGTCCTCGTCAAATACAACATTTTTATCACCAATTGAACCAACTTGAATCTAAAAATGCGACAAAAAATGGTCCTTTGATTTTCCCAAACAAAAACGGTCCTACTTTGAAATTTTGCCAAAAATCCTAGTTTGCACAAAAATCTTCGATGATGAGTCGATGGTCCTAAAATGAATAGTGATATAACAGAACTTTCAATTAGTTCAATTTCAAGATTAATTTTAATCGGGCACGATTTTAGTATGACCTAATCTATCGGATAGCTTTTAGGAATTTTTAGTGCAATTGACCTGGTCAATTATTTTCGAGCCATATTATACAACTTCGACACATTGGCGACTTTTGGTTGTTGTGAAAATCTCGAGATTTTGAATACGGACATAGGATACCAAAACGACAGAAAAATCGGTCTAGTGTTGATCGATGAGAATTTTGTAATTAGGTGGAATCATCCACACTTAATCACATGGCTCGGTTGAGTCAACCTATCTCCGGTCTCTAATTGATTTTTAACTGTGCTGTAATGACCATTATAGATTAGATAGGTCGAACAATCGATTTTTGATTGAATTCTCAAATCTATTGTGTTAAAATCCCTTAACGGCTTCACCAAATAGACTGGTTATTTCATGATTGATTACCTCAGATAATAGAACTATAGGCGCATCGATGAAAAGCCCGATTCATTTAATTGAAAACAAAACTGGAAATTTAGGATGTCACAAATGCTCACCCTTAACAAAAATAGGGGTGAGCAAGACAGACCAGGTCAACTGGTTCCCCGGGAATGTTGACCTAGTTCCTAATTCCTAAAAGTGAAATTTGTATTCGAGTGGTCCGGTTCTCTATTTCAAGGGGAGAATCAAGTCGAACTAGATTGCCTAGATTGATTTTTTTTTTTTTACTTATTTTTTTAAATGTCTCATGTATGCTTTCTCTCCTCTTTCAATCTTTCCCTTTCATCGCACAATGCTCAATCCTACTCTTCTCATTTGGTCTTTCCTTTTTTCTGGGTCTCCTTCACCTCTTATGGAGTTTGGAATATTTTTTATTTGAATTCAACTAGTTTCATTGGACTACCGGGGAACCGTCCCCGTTTGAAAAATTGGGAACAAGTCCCTCTAATCCAGTTTCCAATTTTGGGGTGGAACTAGATTGGGAACCGATCATCGCTAGGCAAAGATGAGAGGAAGCGTGTGATACTTTTGATATTGCCATATTTCTTTATTTGTCTACTTAACAAGTGCTCCGAGAATACCTTCCAAGGAAATTCTTATAAATGAATCATTTAAAAGTCAATTTACTCTTTTGTGGAAAAGCAACCTATTGGAGAATAATCTGATCTATTTGAGCAAAAGCAATGGATAGGAATCATTTTTTTTTTATATATTATTTTTTTCAAAGATAGATTGCACTTTCGAAATGTGGGATTTATTTCCTAAAGACTTTCTTCATCCTCGATCGCTGCCGTGAATAATTCCGATTACCCTTACCGAAGGCTTGTTGGCTGTCAGCTAGGCTGAACCTTTCGGGGCCCGAACTCGGTGCTTGAGAGCTGAGGATGGATCCTTAACGAACAAACTTGGTGCATGAACGTTAGACCAGGTCCATGGCCATTGGACTAGAGATCAGGGCAGTCGAGGATGAGTTTCGACCGGGCAAACTCGAGTCCTCACACTATCAAACCTTGGAACCCATGGCCGGGCCACCAAGCCATTTTAAGAGCATATAAAGATTTTCCAATCAATAAAAGCCAAAACATCAAAAAAGAAATAATTCAAGAAAATTATCTAAAGAGTCCTAAACTTTTCAATTAAGCAAATTTAGTCCTAAACCTATTGTATGACAACTAATTCAATCCTAAACCCTTTAATGCTACTAATTGAGTCTGAAACCTTTAACGATTTGCTAATGTAGTTATTCTAACTGATCTTGGCTGAAAATCGCTAAAATAGATATCAAGTTAGTACTGGCTATCCTATATGGCATAATTAACAATGACGGACAATTCTTTTTAAATTTTATGAAATTATTTCTCTATTTTTTTTATCTCTTTTCTCTTTTTCCCTAGTTCCCTCCACCAACGGGTGGGTCGCCCGTGTCGGACTAAAGGGTCGTTGATGGCTAGCAATTGGCAAAAGGAAATGGAGGAAAAATAATAAAGAACAACAATCTCAAATTTAAAAAAATACGCGGACACCGGAGTGCCATAACTTGACACAAAGGGACACTTAAGTGCCAAAACTTACGAAAGTGACACTTAAGTGCCAAAATTGAAGTAAAATGGATCGGTTAAGTGCCAACGGTGAGAAAATCTGGCCAAAACGTTAACATGGCAATTTTCCAATAAGCTTAGTGCAAAACAACATCGTTTTGCATGCTAATGTGGTAAATAATTAATATAAAAATTAATTTTATTATTTTTAAATAATTAATAATAATAATAATAATAATAATAATAATAATAATAATAATAATAATAATAATAATAATAATAATAATTAAAAGAAGGGTGGAGGAGGAGGAGGAGGAAAGTAGCCGGTGGCTGAGGACTCAGCCCTCGTTGCCACCTCCTTGCCATTGCCGGAACATGAGGGAGGGTTAGTCGACGCCGCCGAGCTGGGCTAGGGGCTGGTGACCCCCGGCCGACCAGCGAGAGGGGCCTGCAAAATCATAATTTGTATCGTAAATGGACTTTTCAAACCAAATCATATAACATTTCATAATGGAATACTTTTCATAAACCAAAATTAATATTCTTTCACGGCTCATTTCATCAATTAGGATATCTTTAGTAAAGCATATCTTAATTCATTTAAGAATTCAATTCATAGACCCTATTGACAAAGTAGTATAGATGTAGAACCTTTTAAAATATCTTTACTAAAACATTTCTCAAACCATTCACAAATGCAAAATGTAATAGATGCTTGATCTAGATTTTTATGCAACAAAATGCCATAAACAACACTTTCACCTTTTAACCAAATCATAATTTGCTCATAATATATTTGATCCTTTTTCTTTTTCAAAATGTGAGTTTAGAAATTCAAAAAAGAGATAGCATTACTCACCTAAATATGTCACAAATCAAATAACAATGCTCATTGGAATCAACAAACTCGTAATCTTATCATATAAGCGAGAAATAATATGAAAACCAAATAAAGCAATATCTCAACTATGAATTGGCTAAACTAATCTTAAACATTGATAAAATTATTCTCACGCGTTGCGTCAACAAATCGCTCACTTAAAGTGATTATTCAAAGCTATTCACAACATGGAGCTTGAATGCAGAACTTAAAAATTTTGCTCTACTAAACTGTTGTTTCAATTCAATGCCGGTCAAACTCCATGGCTCTACAACACTATTAATCCATGATTTCCACGAAATGCTACAACTTAAAAACTCCAAAATTGGATTTCATGGTTCAAATATCACAAAATTTCGATTTTGAACCTTAATTTTGAAAAATACTTCGATGAGATGAAGAAAGTGCATAAATCCTTACTGTGTTGCGATATGTAGTTGATTTAACTTGACGAAACCTTTGTAACTTGTACGAGCAAAAGCCATCCTCTTTTTCCCCTTTCTTCTTCTTCTTCTTCTTCCCTTCTTTTCTCTTTTTCTTCTTTCCCTTTTCCCAGTTCGTGAGTTCGGTACTCTACCCTTTATATAAGCTGAAGCCCACCCTTTCACTTCTTCTCTAGACTTTTCAAACTTTTCTTTGCACGGGTCCCACCACTAACTCGAATATTACAAAAATGACTAGAAATGAACTATGTACTCAATAAGCTACTCTCACTGCAAGTAATTCTCGTGGTGTTTGTTTAGTGTGGTACGAGGTAGTCATTTTCCATAAAGGAGGAAAGTTGAAATAATCTTTAATAATACATTAATTCCATTCGAGCATCACTTTATTTTAGGACATGAGGAAAAGCAAAAAAAAAAAAAAAAATAAAAGAACAAAAGCCATGTAAAGTATAGGAAAGAGGAGATGAGACCCTTTTTTTTTTAAGGGTGCGTTTGGTAACCATTATATTTTCGGAAATAATTTTTGGACAAAAGAACGCGTTTGGTAACTATATAAAATTTATATTCTCAGGATAGAAATGTGTTTATTTCTTTTAATTTTTAATACTTTTATTATATATATATATATATATATATATATTTTTTTATTTTCCCTTTTTCTACTTCTTCCTCCTTCTTTGTGGCTAGTCGCTGGCTGTCATGGCGGGCGACTAGCTAGGTGAGGTTCGGTGAGCTCGTCTAGCCCTAGCGAGCCTTGGCCTCGCTAGATCTGGGCGAGGCTCGGCCTCTCCAGATTAGGGTGAGGTTGAGTCTTGTGTTGCTTGGGCGAGGTCAAGCCTCGGCTCGCTCAGAGACCAAGCCTCATCGATTGCTAGAGGCGGCGGCGATGGCTGGTGACCAATTGAGACTAGAAGAAAGAAGAAGAAGAGAGAATGAGAAAAGAAAGAAAGGAAAAGAAAATAAAATAAAGTTAGGCTTGATTATTGAAATTGTTCATGGAAATAAGAAGCAACTTTTTCTACTTCTTGATTCTTTTTCAAATTTATTTGCAGGAACAAAAAAATAGATTTTTGTTTTTGGGAGTGAAAATTTTACTAAACGGATTTCCGCTCCTTTTTTGTTCCGAGAAACAAAAGGATAGAATCAATTGTTTCAGGAATGGTTACTAGACAGGGCCTAAGAGATCTATTTTTCTTGGAGTGATTCTCAGCAATTCACCTGTCATTTTCATTGTTTCGGAGACCCTTAATTAATAAATATAGAAATGTCTATGAACGGCCCTTCATTCTCAACAGCTCACTTTGACATCGTTTTCTTTCTTTGCATCAACTGAGAATGGATAGGCTCCTGAACTTCATCGTCCAATTCTCTCTGACAAAGAAAAAGTAGTCAAATTGCTTGCCTCAATTCAATATGCTGCGTTATTTACCTCAAGCCTAATTCGAGGAGTTCAAGGACTAGGATTCTGAAATGTTGTCGCTCGAGGAAGAGTGGAAGAAGTACAGATTGCTGGCATACGAGGAAGAAGTTCCTAAAGAGCTGTAAGAACTCGTACTCTCTGAGATAAAGGCGGTCGAGCATCAGTGATGCATTGAGCCCTTCACTGAGAGAGGTGAATGGGCGCTCGAGAGGCACGATTGCTGCAAAGAACTGTAATGGATCATCTCCGCCCAGATCAGCAGGAGGATCGCCATTTGGCACATTGCTACTAGCATTTTGTTACCGACTAGATGATGCCGACATAAGCAGAGAAGCTTCTCTCCAGATAATGAGCAGATGGTTCTCGCGTTACATGATGCGGTTAATCTCCTCGAAATGCCATTAGTTCCTTCTGGCCTGCTATCCATAAGCATGCACGCAAGGTCATCAAGACGCTCTTCCATAAAGTTCTTGCCGGACCAACTTTCAGCCTGCCTATTCCTACATAAGACCGAACTCAGTGACCATGTTGCCCCGGAGGTGAAAGATCACAACACGGGATTTCTATGTTGAGGTGATTTATCTATGATTGCAAAATAGCAACTTATACTTAGAAGTCATATCTACTTGAAATAATTCTGTTTTACTTTCGATGAATGCGATTTGGCATTACTAAGTTGGAAATTTGCAACCTTAAGTGGGTTATCTTAACTTTTGCATTAGAATGGTGAAGTCGGGCAACCTAGAGACGAAGGAGAATCGCTAAAACAGTTGAGTGAGTTGGCCCCCAAGATTTGCTACTAAGTTACAATTAGACACGTGAACCCCTGGAGTGTCATAACTTGATACAAGGGGATATTTAAGTGCCATAACTTACAAAAGTGACACTTGAGTGTCAAAATCGGATTGAAAGGGATCATTTAAGTGTCACTCTGGCCAAAATCCAGCTAAAATGCTTTGACGTGTCAATTTTCCGGTGAAGCGAGTGCAAAACAACGCCATTTTGCATGCGACGTGGCCAAATAATGTAAAAACAGTATCGTTTTGGGATGACGTGATATAAAAATAAAAATTAATTAAATTAAATTTAGTTAAAATATTTAAAAATAACAATTTTAATATTTAAAAAATAAAAAAATAAAAAATAAAAAAGGGGAGGCGGCGGTTGGGCCCTCGGCCGCCTCCCCCTTTTTATTTATTTAATTTATTTAATATTAAAATTATTATTTTTAAATATTTTAACTAAATTAAATTTAATTAATTTTTATTTTTTTTTACCACATTAGCCCAAAACGACGCCGTTTTTGCATTATTTGGCCACGTCAGCATGCAAAACGGCGTCATTTTGCGCTAGCTTTGTTGGAAAATTGACACGTTATCGTTTTGGCCGGACTTTGGCCGGAGTGACACTTAAGTGATCCGTTTTTCTTCGAATGTGGCACTTAAGTGTTACTTTTGTAAGTTATGGCACTTAAATTTTCCTTGGTGCCAAGTTATGACACTGCCATTACAATTACAACACACAAATGAATCAATCAATGAGTTTTCCAAACACATTTGCCAAAATTAAACCTATCTGTCTTGTGAGCTAGGAGGAGCCAAATGAGAGTAATAAACTCCCTATCTCTCTTGAGATGTTGTGCGTGGCTATCCAAATCACAGTGATATGCAGCGTAACACAGTATCTCTGTCCACACACTGCTGATGATTTCCAATTTTTTCTCTTGCGTCAACAATTTCCTTGAGAGTTGTTGTGCACCAGGCAATACGAGTCATCCTAGTTCAATCACAAGATCTACCGGCTTTTTGGCAGCATGGTAAGGGAGTTTGACAGGTTTGTAGGAATTGGCAGGCTGAATGTTCGTCCTTCATTTCCGGTTTCAAATCCTGGAGCTTCTTGATGACCGTGCGTACATGCTCATAGATAACTTGCCCGAAAGGAACTGATAGCATTTTGGGGAGATTAACCAGGAGATGCATCATGTATTCTGAGATCCATTTGCTCTTTTCCTTAAGAGAAGCTTCCCCACTTTTGTCAGCATCATCTAATTGGTAACAAATGCTAGTGGCAATGTGTCATATGGCGATGCTCCTGCCGAACTTGGTGCGGATGCTCCATTCCAGTTCTTTGCAGCCATTGTCCCTCTTGAGCGCCCATTCGCCTCTTTTAGTGAAAGGCTTAAAGCCTCATTGTCGCTCTGTTGCCTTCATCTCATGGAGTACAAGTTCTTGCAGCTCTCTAGGAACTTTTTCCATGTACGCCCGGAACCCGTACTTCTCCAACTCTTCCTTCGGGCAACAGCATTTCACGATCTTAGTTATTAAGCTCCTTGAATCGGGCTTGAGGCAAAAACAAAGGAGATTGAACTGAGGCAAGCGATTTGACCATTTTTGCTTTGCCAAAGAGAATTGGACTAGAAATTTAAAGGAGTATATCCATTGGCACTTGATGCTGGTACCTGATTGCCGATACTATTGCCCTGTCTGAGAAGAGCAGTTTCTGTTGGAAATATAGTTTCGAATTAGGTAAAACAATAAAGTCGGATCTTTAGAGTAATCAAGTCGGACTTTGAGGCGTAATATCACTTTCTTAAAGGATTTATTTGCCCTACAAAGTTACTAATGGTTACCGGCAAATTTCCTCCAAGATACAACAAAGTCTCATATGAAAATACGAGATAGCAATTCTAGTATTTCTCCAGGGTCTCTCTTGGGAAACAATTAGAAACAATGGCAGCAGTTTCTTTCGAAAGAAAACAAAAAAATGGAAGAAGATGTTGTTTTTTCTCAAAACAAATGTACTTATCTCTCTGTCTTTCGAATAGGGCAACTCTTCAGAAGGTTGCAAAAAGAACAAATGCAACCTTTTAGGAAATGTTGCAAAATGAACAAGTATGTCTCAAAGGTTACGTTAAAAAAACATATAAAAAAATTCGAAAATTAAATAAATAATAAATAATAAATAACTGTAAATGAACAGTCGTATTATTTCAATAAGACTTTATGGTTAATTTTTATAGAAATAAATCTGAATTTTCAATAAATAAAAATAATGACCGTTGGGTAGTACCAAATCTCGTCTACGTGCGCACTCACATCTTTTCGATGTGGGATAAAGCACCTCTTCATTTGTTTTATAAACAAATTATCAACATTTCGAGTCCGAATACAATTTAAAGATCACGGCTATAGCCAACACTAAAAAGTGAAGGTGACATTCTTATGATGCAAAGTCTTTTCTAAACATCACTGTGAATCTGGAAAAGGTCAATACAATGCACACAAAAGTAAGAAAACAGAGCATAAAACCTACCTTAGTGTAGATAATGGGCCTTTTTGTATATAGGGCATCGAACATGAATCCTAGTTCGATCTCGGTAATCTTGAAAACCTCAATAGGTGGGTAATCGTCTATTAACAGCGAAGAATGGGAGATGTACAATGGGTGGTAGATCCGATTTTTCGAATGTGGTTTTATGCGGTCATAGTGGTAAAATGTTTTTAGAATTAGATCTCGCGCCAAGAATATCTTAGGTAAGTTGCAAAACATCTCGGGAGGTATTCTCTTCATCGTTCCTTGAAATCGCCATGTCCGCCTCCTTGTCGAGATCAGATTTCAAAGCCCATGCTTTCTCCCTGTATTTGATGAACCCTGCGAGAACTATTGGCAAGGTTAGGAATGAGAGGCTAGTGTAAGTCCAGCACCTAATGAGAATCCAAATAACTAGATCCACTTGGGCAACTTTTTCAAGTATTTCTCTCGCCCCCAACTGATTATCTTGAATTGAATAGGCAGTAATTGTGTCGGCGCTTCCTAGGTGCAACAAGAGAATCGGGGCAAGAAGGGCCTTACGTGAAGTTGTTGTATCGGGTAAACTAGGGTTGCTGATGCTAATGTCGCTAAGCTTATCGATACCGACAGGTAGCAACCCAGCCTGCCATTAAGTAGCCCGACCAAATGGCTAAGTTTGATCAAGAATCCCGTAACGTAACTCTGGCGATGGCAAAAGACCAAAATGATGATTTGGAAGGCGAGGCTCAATAGTACTGAGGTTTGAATGTCCCACGCACTCTAGAATCTCTTCGCCCGCCGGACAATCGGGCCCGAACATGTCCATATTCTTACCCTCTTTCAAGACACCAAAAATCTGATCAAGTAGATGGAATATTCAAGGTCCTATCATTTCGAGAATGAGTACATCTTTTATAAATTTTGATTTTGTGAAAGAAACTTCAATTTAGATCAACAAAAGATAATCTAACAAGAGCAAGGAGGACTCAATGTTAGAGTTTGCATTAGTCTCACACTAAAATTGAACAGCATAATTAAGTAAAATGCTTGAAGATGATTGAACATGGAAATTGATAACAAAGAATGAAGCTATGATAGCCTGGATTTTCAGATTTTGTTTTCGATTAAATAAATCAGGCCTTTCTTACCACCGCATTGAGTGGCGCTACTGGCTTCGAGCTTTCTCCCCCTCACGAAGGGGAGAAGTTTGAATCCCCAGCACGTCACAAGTGGGCTTACCCGCTTCACGGGGGTGGTGGGTTCCTCAGTGGGCCCTAGGGTTTGCCTACCGGCTGTTGGCTTACGGGTTTCCCCAAGTCATCAAAAAATAAAAAAATAAAAAAATAAATTAGGCCTTTCATCGACGCGCTGATAGTGCTATTCTCTCGAGCTAATCACTCATGAGATAACTAGACTATCTGGGAAGCCGTTAAGGGATTTTAACGCAATAGACTTGATAATTCGACTAGGTATTGATTGCTCGACCGTGTTGATCTGCAAGAGTCATTACGGCACCGTCAAAAATTGATTAGAGACGGGAGATATGTCGATTCAATAGAAGTATGTGAGTAGTGTGTAGGTTATTCCACCTAATTGCAAAATTTTTGTCAAACGACATTAGACCGATTTTTCTGTCATTTTTGTATCTTATGTTCGTATTTGAAACCTTGAGATTTTCACGACAACCGAGAGTCGCCAATGTGTCGAAGATGCACAATGTGGCTTGAGAATAATCGACCACAGGTCAAATGCGCTAAAAATTCCTAAAAGCTACTTGATAGGTTAAGTCACGCTTAAATCGCTTTATATTGAAATTAACCATGAATTTGAACCCGATTTCAAAAATTGAAAGTTCTGTCATATCACGATTTATTTTAGGAATGTCGACTCATCCTTCGAAGAATTTTCGGAGAGTTCTGGATTTTTACAGAAAATTGTTTCGGACGATTTGGAAAACGAATGGAAATTCGAATGGGTCAAATTGAAGGAATTTCTGGCCTCCTTACAGAGTTGTTTAGTGATGGGGACTTGTAGAAAATTTATGGGCTTCATCTTTAGCAATGCGGGACATTAAATTGGAGAATTTCGTGAGGAAATTGAAGTTAATTTAGTGAAATTCGGAGCTTGGTTTTGGGGCAGCAATTTTGGCTTCAATTGGTTTATTTATAGGATTTTCTAAGAAAGAAAGAAATGGGGGACATTAGGATATACTTGAGGACTTTAAGGGAGACCAAACAATTAAGTGGATGGATAATATGTTTGACTTTAAGCCATTCAAGCTTACCGAGCACACCCCGTCGCTGTCCTTCATCTTCGTGCGTCGGTCTTCTCTCTCTCTCTCTCTCTCTCTCTCTCTCTCGGGCACTGAAGCCAGCTGCTTTGCTTTTGTTTTCAATTTCCCTTGAAACTCCATCCCATCTTCTCCACTTCGTGCAACACCACTGAAGTCTTCTGCCCATCTTCAATGTTGCATCTCCACGTGCGGTCAACTATTAGCCTCCCCCATTCATGAAGCCAACAACCAAGCTTTGTAACTGCCACGTTCGAAGCTACCCGTCCTAGTCAACTGCCAGCGTCTCTTAATCTTGTCCCTTGCAGCCACGTGCTAGCTCCACTCTTCTGCCCCAACATCACCGAAACAACCCAGCAAGCAAACCGCCTTCACTTGTCTTCAGCCCCAACCAATAACGACGCATGTTGCTTCTCCTTTGAATCAACGCCAGCTTCATCGACTCCTTCACCGCTTTTGCCTCCATCTTGCCGCGTGAAATTAACCGAAGCCAACCCCAAGCCAATGAATTTCACAGCCCATCTCCTCAAAAAGTCTAGCCCGGTTTTGCAGCTAAGCCCAATTGCAACTTCAGCCCAGACTAAGCCCAGCAATTTGTTGTGGGCTTGCAAGGCTTATTGCCCTGGTCCGAGCTTTCGTTGACGCCACTGCAAACCTGAGGTTTGGCCACTGTCGCATCGCCATCGTGATGAATCGGTTTTCGTGTTAAACAGGTGAGTTTATGCACTAAACTCTACTTAGTAAGCTAATGACGTTTAAGGGGGGTTTAATTTAAATTAATTATGGATTATGTGGTTAGTTAAATTATATTAGTGATTTAATTAGTTAATTATGCATGTTAGGTGGTTAAATTAAATCAATTAAGGCCTAAATAGGATGTGCTATTTATCTTGACGGAGGTTCTGAAATTTTCCCGACCCGTTTAGGCGGTTAATTTAGCAACTTTGGCCTAGGTTAGTATTTATGGTAATTAATTGTAATTATTAAATTAATTTTGGTAATTAATTATTAAATATTTTTCGGAAATTAGATCGGGATAGCCAATGATCAGAATTTCGTGTTGATTGCAATGATGTGGTTAATTTCTACAATTGAGTGTTAAATTGCGAAATTGAGTGTTGATTGGAATTTTGAGTATTTAAATCCAAGATTTATGAATTTTTGTGACATCCTGGATTTTCAATCCTTTTTTAATTGAATAAATTGGTATTTTATCAACGCGCCTATAGTGCTATTCTTAGAGCTGATTACTCTTGAGACAACTAGACTATCTTGGGTAGTCATCAAGATATTTTAATGCAATAGACTTGAGAATTCAATCATAAATCAACTGTTCGACCATACTCATCTACCAAGATCATTACGGCATAGATATAAATCGATTAGAAATTAGAGAGGGGTCGATTTGACCGAGATGAGTGGTTAAACGTGGGTGATCCCACTAAATTGCAAAATTCTCATCAATCGACTAGTTTGATTTTTCGTCGTTTTGGTACCTTGTGTCCGTATTTGAATCATCAAGATTTTCACGAAAACCAAGAGTTGTCAATGTATCGAATAGGTTCAATGTGGTTCAAGAAAATCTACCACAAGTTATTTCCATTAAAATTTTTTTGAAAGCTACTCGATAAGTTATGTCACGCTAAAATCGTGTCGATTGAAATTAATCGCGAATTTGAACCCCATTTTAGAAATTGAAAGTCCTGTCATGTTTAGGTCATTTTAGGAACGTTGACTCATTTTTCGAGGAATTTTCGGTGAGTTTGAGATTTTTACGGAAAATCGTTTCGGACGATGCGGAAAATAAACGAAAATTCGGATTGGCCAATTTGAAAGAATTTTTGGCATCTCGTGTGAGTGAACTAGTGAATGAAAGTTGTTTGGGTTTTTTTTTTTTTTTTTAATTCAAATTGGATCTCAATCGGATTTGTTTGTTCGAAAATCGAATTTCGAAAAGAAAATGAATTAGAATTCGGAATTGAAGGAAATTGCCCTTTTTGTTGCCCGAGATTTGTTGTTTGAGGGAAATTTGATGTAAGAATGCAAGTGAGGATCAAGTGCTCTAGTATGAGAATTTTTGGGGATCAAATTGGATTAAACAAAAGCAAGTGGGACAAGAATTTTCAGTTATAGGAAATTCTTTTTAGTTTTATTTTCTTTTTCCTATTTTCTTTTCCCTTTGGCCGAATGCCCCCCACTCACTCGCACGCATTCTCTCTCTCTCTCTCTCTCTCTCTCTCTCTCTCTCTCGTGCGCGCGCACGGGGAACTCCCCACACCGACGTCCCCTTCCACCTACCGTGTCCCATTTCCCCTTCTCTTCCTTTAGCTTTGATTTTTAGTCAAAGCTTATCCCTTTTTTTTTTCCTGCTTTTGACCATGAAACCGTCCTCCCCTCTTCTTCGCGGACGTTCCCTGCAGCTAAAGCCTTCATTTCTCTCTACCCTCGCCGAACTCCACCTTCGTTCCTCCTCTTTCTCATAGTCGTTGTAGCTTGCGTCCCACCGAAGCAACATTAGTCCACCATCTCACCGGGATTCTTTGGCCGCGCCACCAACAAACCGACCAACAAGCTTAGCCGCTCAAATCAACCCATCGTCCAAGGAAAACTAGCAGCGTTGTGGGTTTTACGGACCATTTTTCGGGCCCGAGCCGTGCCCCGTTGTTGTCGCCACTTTGGTGAGGATCGAGCCTCGTCGCGTCCCCATTGAATTGAACCGAATGGTTTGTTAAACGGGTGAGTTTTGCTCACCAATCCTCACTTAGTCAGCTAATGATGCTTATGGGTTATTTAGATTTAATTAAGTGCAATTATGTGGATAAATTAGATTAGAATAATTAAGTTAGAGACTTACCGATGCATGTTAGGCAAATGGTCAGTGTATTTAGCAAGTAGACACGCTCTATTATGCATTAAGCGAATCTCGGAAATTTTTAGGGTTTGTTTTGGCGTTTAATTAGGCATTACGAGCCTAAATTGGATTTATTGTAATTATTTAATAATTTCCGTAATTATTTAATTATTTATTTATTTTCCGAAAATTAGGCTGAGACAATCGATGATTGGAATTTAATGCTGATTATGGTGGTGCTGTCTGTTTATTTAATTGAGCTTTAAATTGTGCTAAAATGATTTAATTGTATTTTTAGGATTTTATTCCTAAATTAATTATTTCAGTAATTGATTGGAAATTAACCAAGTGTCGGTTTACAGTGTCAAAAATATGTAATGGGCTGTTGAAACTAGTGGGATATTTGTAAAGATGAAATTATGATATTTTGGCTAAGGCCGATCGTGTACCCATACACGGCTATTTTTAGCGATTATGATTAAAATGAGAAATTGACTATATGATTTGAGGGTATATTATATCGACCAACGGACGATATGTTAGTTTTGGATGAGCTGCATACTAATATACTATATTAGCCTACACATGATATGTTTGCTTTGGGTGAGCAAAGTATACCTTATTATCGGTTTTGGATGAGCATATATTATCGCTTTGGGTTAGCATATATAGTATACTGATGGCACGGGGCCCTAATCTATCGCCTTTGGGCGAGCATATATACAGTATACTATATTATCAGCTTTGGGCGAGCTATACTATCTATTTTAAGCTTTGGGTGAGCAATCCTAGAATAAGGTTAGACTTTATAGATAGTATTGAATGTACCGACCATGGGAAGGTCATGATGACATGTAATTGACTTAGTCGATTGATCAATGATTTGATCTGATGTTGTGAATTGATGTGTTTCCTGTACATCTGATATATACTGATCTGTAGGAAGGAACTGAGGCGAAGGTAAGTTCGTTGACTCGTGTTGTGCTTAGGCAGCCCTAAGGTGTATTAGCTTCCTAATTGAGTCTTAGGGGGTAGAACTCACTAAGACGTCGTTTCACTGATTATTGTATAACCATTTAAGTCCTTAGATGGTGTTGGTGAAGGACCAGAGGCTTGAAGAGTAGAAGGCGAAGTTTGAAGAATTGACAATCATGTCTAACTAGTTAGTCATTGGACAATTCTCTTTTGATAAAAGTTGATTCTTTTCTACGGACTTGTTTTATGAACTTGTGGTTTAAAACCTGACTTAACAATTTGCCTTGTATATATTTGCACCATAATTTGCAATGTATATAAGTGTGGTTTTTTAGTTGTGAAATTTGAAGTCATACTTTCCTATCCCATTACTTTATTATCTGGGGATTATTATATCCTTCCGCATGCGTATTAAAATAAAAGGGTGGGCGATGCGTCCTAGGACGTCGCTATTAATTGACCAAGGTGAGGGATGGGTGCGTGCCCAAGAATTGGGGTATGACATCCCCATTTGAGTGGTATCATAGCAATGGTTAGGGATTGTAGTGATAAGTTACGATAGACCATGTGATAGAAGTAGGAAAGACCTTTAAATCCATGCTAGTGCATGTCTGTGATAGTTGATTGGTAGCTTGTTTGTATGGGTCACTCAAATTCTAACATGATATTAGAATTAGAAACAGGTTTCTATAAAGATCCTATAGCATAAGTGATCATGAGCAAATGACTCATAGGAGGTGTACCATTGGACTTGTTACTCGGGGTGGAACGCGGACTTGGTTCGGTGCCCGAGGAGGTCGTAGCAATGGTAGAACGCCGACTCAGGCCAACGCGAGTGAAGGAGTATCACCGCAGGTCGATACTAGGGTAGCAGCACCGAGCGATCCTAGGTTTGACAGGATCATTTAGGCACTATGGAACTTTGGAAATTTGTTGGGTTAGCAAGCTCAAGAGCGAGCCGCCGCTGTTGCTGCTATTCATATCGCCGCCAGTGCCATAACCGCTGTTGTTGCCGCACCTATTGAGGTCCAACTTGGAGTTGTGATCAGGGAACAAACCGCCGCATTTGGGTCAGGATTCAATTCCAGCAGAGATGAGAATTGACTGGGGAAGAGACTGATGTCGGAAGAAGGGTATTCCACTCCACCCAACCAGAAGAGTAGGATCAGAAAGTTAAAATTGAGTTGGAATGGCTTGTGTTGCTTATGTGGAAGACGACATGGAGTAGCCCCATGCCATTATAGGCTTGGTACTTGTTTTGGGTGTGGCCAGTCGGTCACATAGCCAGGAACTGCCCCATAAGACAAGGGAAACCTCAATAGTTGCCGTCGCCGCCAATAGAACAAAACATAGGGAACGTGCTGCAAGATGTTTAGTGGGACACTTGGATTGGGCCTCCAGTGCAAGGAAGGGTGTAGGCTATCACCCAACATGAGTCAGAGTACTCATTGAAGGTGTGTCAAATTTATGGGAGAAAACATGAGTCAGCCCAGTGTTTGAGTATAATAGGAGCATGCTACGAATGTGACCAGCACGGCCATCGAGCGAGAACCGCCGTGTAAATCCGGGAGAACATGAGTGCAACCACTATTGGTAGAATGCCACTAGGATGACTAAAGGAACATGAATGGACCGACCTTGCATCGATTGGGGGAAGAGTGTTTTGAGGTGTTTTTATTGGAGTAGCACAGCAAGCTGGTGAATGAAGGTTGTAGAATTCTTGTCATTGTAATAAAGTTGTAAAAAGAACCTTCGACTATAGTCGTACTTGACTAGTTGCTTATGTATGACCTTAATGTTATGTATAAATGGATGGCTCGAGAAGCTTTTGTTGTAATGAATTATGGTAGTACCATATTACCGTATGATCCATTAGCAAGTGAAGGTTTTGCATTTATCAGAAGTCAAGGAGGATCCTCGATCCCTTTTTATTTCGTCACTTAAGACAATTGGGTATTGAATGTAGGTTGCCAATATTTATTTGGCAACCGTAATGAATGTATCATTTAAGAAATCGAATGTGAAGAAGGTGGCCGTGGTACAGAAAATTTCTGAGATGGTTCCAAGAGAATTACCAGGCCTATTGCCAAGGAGATAGAATTTGTGAATGAATTAACATCCTAGACAAAGCCACTCTATAAGGCTTCTTACCAATTGTCGTTGTCCGAATTGATAGAATCAAGGGTACAGATGCAAGAATTTTTGGATAAGAAATTTGTGCATGCCAGTACATCACTTTAGGAAGCACCAGTTTCATTTGTGAGAAAGAAAGATAGGTCGTTGCACTTGTGCATCGACTATTGGCAACTCAATCAGGTGGCGATCAAAAACAAGTATGCACTACTGAGGATTGATGACTTGTTTGATTAGTTACAAGGAGTGTTGATATTTTCAAAGATCGAATTGAGGATAGGATATCATCAGCTGAGAATTAGGAAGGAGGACGTTCCTAAGTTAGCATTTCGTACTCGATATGGTCACTATGAGTTCATAGTGATGCCATTCGAGTTGACGAATGCTCTTGCTGTCTTCATGGATTTGATGAATCGAATATTCAAGGAATATCTAGATCAGTTTGTGATCGTGTTCATTGATGATATTCTGGTATAATCTAGAAGTGATGAAGAGCATGAGAGTCATCTGAGACTAGTGTTGCAAACATTGAGAGTCCATCGCTTGTATACCAAGTTTAGTAAGTGCGAGTTTTGCTTAACTCATATTACTTTCTCGGGTCATGTGATTTCAGGAGAAGGAATCTCTGTGGACTCAAGCAAGATTGAAGCTGTGATCAATTGGTCAAGACCGACAACAGTGACAGAGATCAAAAGTTTTCTGGATTTGGCAAGTTATTATAGATAGTTTGTGGAAGGATTTTCAGCTTTAGCGTCACCTTCGACAAGACTCCTGAAGAAATAAGAGAAATTCGTGTGGACAGACAAGTGCGAGCGTAGTTTTCAAGAGCTTAAGGAAAAGCTGACTACCACACCGGTGTTAACCATTCCATCTGGTTCTAGAGGATTCGATATCTACAAAGATGTGTTATTCGGAGGATTGAGTTGCATACGATGCAACATGGTAGAGTCGTTGCAAACGCCTCCCATCTGTTGAGGCCTCACGAGCAGAACTACCCGACGCATGACTTAGAACTCGCAGCGATTATCTTTGCCCTGAAGATTTGGAGACATTACTTGTGTGGAGAAAAATTCCAGATCTTCACGGATCATCAAAGTCTAAAGTATTTATTCTCTCAGAAGGAGTTGAACATGAGACAACGTAGATGGATGGAATTGCTGAAGGACTACGACTATGATATTTTATATCACCCAGGAAAGGCAAACAAAGTCGCCGATGCTTTGAGTCGAAAGTTTTCAGTTGCTCATATACTGATGAAGGAGTGGAACCTAATCGAGAGAGCTTGAGATTCGGTATTCAAATTTGAGGAAGGCCACCTTTCGAATCTTATGGCCACCTTTAGAATTGAACCGGACGTCCGGATCAGAATCAAGTTACTCCAATCGACGGATCCATATCTCGCAGACGATTCTATAAGAAGACACTGAGAAAAGGAAGGCTGACTTTTAAGTTTTCGATGTTGGAACGCTGAGGTTCTGAGAACGATTGGTTGTACCTGACGATGTGTAGCTTAGAGAGGATATTCTATCAGAAGTGCATCGTAGCAGTTATAGCATACATCTTAGTAGTACCAAGATGTATCAGAATCTATGTCAACACTATTGGTGGTCAGGTATGAAGGCGGATATCGACAAGCATGTCGCCAAGTGTCTGACGTGTCAACAAGTGAAAGCTCAGCATTGCAAGCCTGGAGGACTTCTACAACCTCTCGATATCCCAGAATGGAAATGGGAGCATATCACGATGGATTTGTGACTGGACTATCGAGGAGTCAGAGAGTAAATGATTTGATTTGTGTAGTAGTCGATAGACTAACAAAGTCGGCTCACTTCATTACAATTCGAAAATACCTCAGTCTGGATAGACACGCAGACCTGTACGTGCGTCAAGTGGTGCGTATGCATGGAGTGCCGATTACAATAACTTTTGATAGAGACCCGAGATTTACTGCTACTTTTTGGAAGAGTTTACTGAGTGCCTTAGGTACTAAGCTTCAGTACAATACGGCATATCATCCTCGGACGGATGGCCAGTCTGAGAGGATAATTTAGACCCTAGAGAACATGCTGAGAGCTTGTGTACTGGACTTTAAAGGAAGTTGGGAAGATCAGCTACACCTGGTGGAATTTGCTTACAACAATAGTTATCAGCAGATCATCAAGATGGCTCCTTTTGAAGCGTTGTATGATAGTGTGTGCAAAACACTAGTGTGTTGGGATGAAGTTGGGGAAAGAAAGATTACAGCTTAGAGTTAGTCTAGCAGTCGGTGGATGCGGTGTTAGTGATTAGAAATAGATTAAAGACCGCTCAGAGCAAACAAAAGCTACGCAAATAAACGCTAGAGGCCTTTGGAATTCTAAGTTGGTGATCACGTTTTTCTAAAGGTGTCACCAATGAGGGAACTTCGCGCTTTGGCAAGAAGGGAAACGAGTCCGAGGTACGTAGGTCCGTTTGAGATTCTTGAGAGAATTGGGACTTTAGCGTATCATCTTGCGTTGCTGCTAAGATTGGTGCAAGTGCACGACGTCTTTCACGTGTCGATGTTAAGGAAGTATAAACCCGACTCAACCCACGTGCTCAATTTTAAGGAATTGGACATGGACGATCGAGTGTCGTACGTTGAAAGCCCGGTTCAAATTGTGGATCGCAAGGAGCAAGTTCTGCGTTCAAAGACCATCCCATTGGTCAAAGTGGTTTGGCAACTTCACGGTATAGAAGGAGCAACTTGGGAGATTGAAGAGTCGATGAGACAGTTGTACCATCACCTTTTTGGTTAAAGAGTGTAAGGTTTAAATTTCGAGGACGAAATTTTTATAAGAGGGAAGAGTTGTGACATCATGGATTTTTAATCCCGTTTTTAATTGAATAAATCAGGTATTTTATCAATGCATTTATGGTGCTATTCTCAAAGTTGATTACTCTTGAGATAACTAGACTATCTTGAGAAGTCATTAAGATAATTTAATGCAATAGACTTGAGAATTTAACCAAGAATCAACTGTCCGACCGTGCTTATCTACCAAGATCATTACGGAATAGATATAAATCGATTAGAAATCAAAGATAGGTCGGTTCGACTGAGATGAGTGGTTAAACGTGGGTGATCCCACTAAATTGCAAAATTCTCATCGATCGGCACTAGTTTGATTTTTCTGTCATTTTGGTACCCTGTGTCCGTATTTGAATTCTCGAGATTTTCACGACAATCGATAGTTGCCAATATGTCGAATAGGTTCAATGTGGCTTAAAGAAAATTGACCATGAGTCATTTGCACTAAAAATTTCTAAAAACTACTTGATAGGTTAGGTCACACTAAAATGACGTCGATTGAAATTAACCGCGAATTTGAACCCGATGTTAGAGATTGAAAGTCGTAACATGTCATAGGTCATTTTAGGAATGTCGACTCATTTTTGAGGAATTTTTGGTGAGTTCGGGTTTTTTACGGAAAATCGTTTCAAACGATTTGGAAAATGAATGAAAATTCAGATTAGCCAATTTGAAAGAATTTTTGATATTTGGTGTGAGTGAATTGGTGAATAGAAATTGTTTGGGCTTTTTCTGAATTCAAATTGGACCTCAACTGGATTTGTTTGTCTAGAAAATCGGATTCCGAAAAAAAAATGAATTAGAATTCGGAATTGAAGGAAATTACCGTTTTTGTTGCTCGAGATTTGTTGTTTGTGGGAAATTTGATGCAAGAACGCAAGTGAGAATCAAGTGCTCTAGCATGGGAATTTTTGGGGATCAAATTGGACTAAACAAAAACAAGTGGGACAAGAATTTTCAGTTATAGGAAATTCTTTTTGGTTTTCTTTTCTTTTCCTATTTTCTTTTCCCTTTGGCCAAATGCCCCCCACTCACTTGCACGCATTCTCTCTCTCTCTCTCTCTCTCTCTCTCTCTTTCTCTCTCCCGCGCACACGGCTTAGCCCATCGTCCAAGGAAAACCAGCAGCATTGTGGGTTTTGCGAACCATTTTTCGGGCCCGAGTCGTGCCCCGTTGCCATTGCCACTTTGGTGAGGATCAAGCCTTGTCGCGTCCTCATCGATTTGAACTGAGCGGTTCGTTAAACAGGTGAGTTTTGCTCACTAATCCTCACTTAGTCGGCTAATGATGCTTATGGGTTGTTTACATTTAATTAAGTGAAATTAGGTGGATATATTAGATTAGAATAATTAAATTAGAGACTTACCGATACATGTTACACAAATGGTTAGTGTATTTAGCAAGTAGACACGCTCTATTATTTATTGAGCAAATCTCGAAAATTTTCCGAGTTCTGTTTGGCGTCCAATTAGGCATTACGAGCCTAAATTGGATTTATTGTAATTATTTAATAATTTCCCGTAATTAATTAATTATTTTTCGAAAATTCGACTGGGATAGCTAATGACCGGAATTTTATGCTGATTATGGTGGTGTAGTCCGTTTATTTAATTGAGCTTTAAATTGTGCTAAAATGATTTAACTGTATTTTTAGGATTTTATTCCTAAATTAATTATTTCAAAAGAATTGATTGAAAATTAATCGAAGCGTCGGTTTACAGCGCCAAAAATATGTAATGGGCTGTTGAAACTAGTGGAATATTCATAAAGATAAAATTATGATATTTTGGCTAAGGCCGACTGTGTACCCATACAAGGCTATATTTTTATCGGGGCGTGACAATTTTGATATTTATTCGAGAAAATCCCGGTGTCGGGTTTTAACACTAAAAATGGTTTCATATACTATTTAATCCAATGAGATTTTAAAAGAGAAGGTTATGAATTTTTCCGAGTCCAATCTGACCGTGTACCCATATGTGACTATTTTCACCAGCTGTTTTTAATATGAAGAAAATATGCCAGGATCACTAATTTAATTGAGGCATTTGAGCACAATGCACAATGTCTTGGGCCAAGATTGAATTGTCGTGTGTTGGTTAAGAGAACGCATCCCAAACGTTTATGCTGGATGTTACCTTATATGGGATTTGGGTCGTAGTAGAGTTTGGACTTATACTGCCGTCTTTGAGAGACGTAGCCATGCTTAATGGGGTGAGACAATACCTGGCTACACTAGTAGACCGCCGAGCTTCAAGTAGGCCGTACCCTAGAGGGGCGTAATTATCAATTAGAACGCATGTTGAGTGAAATAGATGCGTCGGATTATGAGACAAAATTGTGTGATATTGTATGGGATGTGTCATAACGGTTTGGCCTTATAATCTGGACCCTTGTGATTTATTGAGGTGAGTAAGGCGTTTCAATTGTTGCGTGCATCAATTTTATGCATGATGTATATGAACTGTACTGACCTGCAGGATGGATCTGAGATAAGGTAAGTTTCTGTGATTATATGATTGTGTGATTAGGATGCCTCTAGGTGTATTACTCTCCTAATCAGGGTTTAGAGCGTGAACTTGCTAAGATTTATATTTCACCCTGTCATGGGCTCAATTTTTCTAGACCGTAGAACAGAGTACCCAGAGCAGAGCTAAGGGGATCCGAGGAGTAGGTCAATTAGGATAGCTTCTTTTTGGAGAACCGTCTTTGTAGACTTTTGGTTGCTGACCTTTGTATATAACTCAGTTGGTTTACAAAAGCATGTTTGTTTGTGAAATTGTTGTTTTGCTTTTCTATCTCGAGATGGTTATTGTCGGGGATTTATTATTTGCTTCCACATGTGCAATAAAATGAAAGGGTCGGCGACTCATCCTGGAAAGTTGCAAATTTTATTGACCACCAAGGGATAGGCATGCGCTCGAGATTCAGGGCGTGACAAAAGCAATGGAGTGCACCTTACCTGGCTTAGAAGCAATTTATTGGGCTATATAATGGAGGTACAAAAGAGGCAATACAGAGAATTTGGAAGGCTACTCTTCTATTTTTTCTATCTCTCTTATCTATATATATATATATAAATAAATTAAATACTGAGAAGCAGCACTTAGGTTTCTGTTAGCTGTGACACGAGCGCAGGACAGGATGAGCTCTTGAGAGACATCTTATACATATTCCTCAAGGGTCTCCCAAACAATGAAAACCACAAGCGTACTTTTGAGAGTAACTCACAGAAGAATAGATCTCTTGCGTGAACTCTTATCCTCTCTTTCCTGCGCTATGTATAACTTTTCTCCTTTTCCCTTTTCAGATTTTGGTTATGTACTACGTTAAAAAGATGCTCGTATGGACCCAGTATAATACTAAAGTAACGCATACTCGAGATTATCTCAACTTTCCTAATTTATCAAGGTGCCTACCTTGCTTTGCAATAAACAAACACGGGTTAATTGACATTCAGATGAATGTGGTGCTCTTCATACTATTCCTTTCTTGATTCATCATAAACGCATCCCATATTACAATGATGGAGATGGATATAGTTGATTGACTGTAGCTTGATTTAATTCCTTCTACATCTGTCAGTTTGTAGAAGAGGAGGTTATTTATCGATTTTGCATTGAGGTGATGCATGGACTATCTTATACTAACTGTTTTGCTTCACATAATAGATGATGTCAATTTATTGTAATTATCGTGATGTCAAGCTTGTGACATATAGCAAAGTATTTGTTCCTGATTGTATAATCCTTGATGCTTACTAGAAAGGGAAATAGCTTAAGCTCGGCTGTTTCTATTAATCGCCTTTCAATTGCTTTTCCGAATGTTCTTCTTTCTCTAGTTGAGATTGATCACATTCCCACTAGAACCTACTCAAATTGAGGCGTCAGATGTGAAGAATAGACAGGTAAAAAGTAGTTGTGGGTATAAGTATGGTTTGTCGAAAACCACTTCATTGGGTTTTGTCGAACTTTCTTAGGTGCTTTCTGGTGTCCTTGACAAGCGGACTTTCTTGGAAATTAAGCAATGCAACAAACAGTACTTCGAGAACAAAACTATGGGAAAGCAAATGAGCACAAGAATCTGACATCAAAGACAATGTGACACAAAAGAAATGAT
The DNA here is from genome assembly GCA_014182585.1 of Eucalyptus coolabah. Taxonomy (NCBI): domain Eukaryota; kingdom Viridiplantae; phylum Streptophyta; class Magnoliopsida; order Myrtales; family Myrtaceae; genus Eucalyptus; species Eucalyptus coolabah. The sequence continues at coordinate 42,519,441 of CM024622.1, forward strand.
CTTTAAATTCAAATTAAACTTCAATGTAAATAATATGGACTGACTGAGCGAACACACCAAATCGCTGGCTGCAGTCCCCTGTAGGTAGGATAGAATTAGGAGAAGAAAATAGAAATGATGGATGAAGGAGTTCAAGCATAATTATTCGAATGATGAGAACTGAGTCTCTATTATTAGGAACGTCGAATGAACTGTGATTGCTCCCGCTGATTATTGGACACCCCCTGCTTAAACTCCAATCTCTTAGGTTGTGCTTTTCATAGAATTAAACTTGTCTGTCTTGTGAGCTAGTAGAAGCCACACATGGGTTAGAATGTCTCCACCTCGCCTCAACAGCTTCGTGTGGTTATAAATCTGGCAATTATATGCTGTGTAACACACCATCTCCACCCAAACGCTGCTTATAAGCTTCCAAGGATCCTCCATCTTATTCAGCAGACCTGCGAGTCTTCGTGCCTCCTCAAGGACATGCCACTCTTTGAAGAATATATGGCCCACGCCAAGTTCCAAGTCATTTTCTTGCACCGGTGATGGAGATAACTTACCCAATGCTTTGTCCCTGTCGCCCAAGTTTGAAACCGCCAGAAATTTCTTGACCTCAGAGTAAGCATGCTCCAAGGTGATCTCATTGGTGGGGATCGACAATACGTAAGGCCGTATTGCGAGGAGGTACATCATGTAATCTGACAGTAGCTTACTCCCCGAGCAATTCTCTGACTCCCGAAATTTCGAGTGATAGCAAATGTCTGTTGCCATGTGCCATGTGATGATGCTTCTGTCGAATGCTGTCTCGATGCTCCATTGTAGTTCATGGAATGACTCGAGCGTCCATTGGCCTCTACTAGTGAAGGGTTTTAGACCTCTTTTTCTCTCCAAATCCTTCATGCCTTCGAGGAGTAGTTCTTTCAAATCCATGTCGATTGCTTTGAGAGTGGATTTCAAATATCTCCTCAACTGCTCCTCCTGGCCAACAAATTCAGGGATTTTGATGAACTTCAACCATTTATCATGCAGGCCATAGTCTAACATATTGAACTGCCCGATCATACCGGAGGATCTTTTCCTTTCCATGGACATTTTCACGAGAAAAGGTAGAAGAGTTTTTACCAACGGCTTCCTGTGGTGCTCAACCATCTTCACTATTGCCCAATCTGAAAATGGCAGAGCCAGGATTTGGTATATTTCCAAGAATGTCACCCCAATCAGCAGGGCATATGTATAGGCCACATAAATGTCAAGCAGGAAAAAATCTTGAAAAATTCCTGCAAACCCACTTAAGGTCGATACCAAACAGACGAAACTAATGGACCGCAACGTGATGCCGAGCTTAGTATAAAGAACCGGACCCTTAGTATAGAGGACGTCGTACATAAATCCTAGCTCAATTGAAGTTGTCAAATAGGCATTCTCCACATTGTATTCTTCTATTGACATCCAAGGGCGTGACATGAGCATGGGGTGGTAGAGCCAGTTCTCAAGGTGGGGCTTCAAAGTGTCGAACCGGTAATAAGCCTTCACGAAGATATCTAAGTCTGGGATGTCGGTTGGTAGTTCTCGCAACAATTTGGGGATGTTCTTTTCTTCATCAATGTCCTCCAAGGTTATGCTCATGTTTTCGCTGTACACCGATTTGAGAGCCCAGATGGTTTCTCCATACTTGATCATCCCAGAGACAAAGATGGGGAAGTACAATGAAGCAGCAGCAGAGATGTTCCAGCAACGGATAAGAATGAAAACCACGAAAGCTACGGTGAAGACAAAGTTCAGCACTTGTCTTATCCCGAGCCGGTTGTCTTCGACTGAGTATGCAGTTATGCTGTCCGGGTACCCGAGCTGCATCAGAAGCAATGGTGCCAACAGTGCCTTCAGCTCTGTGTCATAGTCAGGTTTTTCCGGATCACGGACACGGATTACCGTGAGCTTGCCGAGAGCTAGGGCGGCGACATATGTGGCAAGCAAGTAGGAGGACCATACAACAAACCTTATCAATGGTCCAGTCATGTACCTCCTCCTGCCGCCAAAGATGGCCAGAGTGATTTGAAACATGAGGCCAGTGAGTACTAGTAATTGGATGCTCCAAGCTTCCCAAAGATCCATCAGCCATGGAAAGCATTTGTTAATTACTAGTGGAACCCAGGCGAAGAATTCCATGGCAACGACTTCCTTCTTGTGCTGCTCTCTTTAAAATGAAAGAATTGAAGCTGGAAAATAAAAGTTAAGGGAGTCAAACCTTATGTAACTCTAAGATGAAGTTTGAGATAGCAGCATTCGTGAGTGCGATAAAGAATTTGATTTTGTGGATAACTCAATCAACAGGTACTGAATCTTGTTCTTAAAGGGGAATTCAGATTAATTGCACTACTTTTGATCCATATACTATAGCTAGTGTTTTGAAATGGTCTTTGACGTTAGAAATTGTCGATCAGGGTCAGTTCATTTTGTTCCGGTCATAGACTTCCAACAGAAAATCATCGCTGACACACAATGCATTCGCAGTACATCTGATAATCATGTATTCTTTCCTAGAGCAATCGAGAGCTCCATCATCTGCCATCAATGGTACGATCTTTTCCATGAATTCGATTTCTTTTACAATTTTATTTTCCACAAAGAAACTGATGATACACGTGTCTTGCAGGTTCACAGTGAACAATATTACTGATCATCAATTCTTGGAAAAAGCAATTTAAACTCTGTGGCCTGTTCGGTAATGTCTTATGCAAGGTGCATTGTTAGAGCATGTAAAAGGTGCATATTTTTACATCAATGACACAAAATAGTCATGCAGCTTTGAAAAGGCATATTTTGAAAGCTCGGCTTGATCTACTCTCACGGCACTTCCCATCGTAACTTTCAACATGTAGAAGACATTAAACAAAAGAAGACACACCTATTTAATTTCCACATTAATGCAAAAAAAAAAATTAGGAGGCTAATCAACTGTAACGATGGCCTGTTGAATTCGACATTCCAAAGTAAATTCAAGAATTGAGCTAGCTAGAGCACTGACCTCTTAGCAAAGCGATGCCGTACCAATACGGAACAAAAATGGTCTCAGGAATCCCGAGATAGAAAGCTGTTAAGAGATGTACAAAACGAAGCTTTTTGCGAATTTTCTGCAGTATTCAAGACCTCGCTTTCATTTCCAGATAGCGAAGAACACTTCAATGTACAACATTCTTTTGTAGCATAAGATTCCTGAAGTGTTCCTGAGTCTGTGCATGATAACAAAAAGGGCTTTCATTTCCAGATAGCGAAGAACACTTCAATGTACAACATTCTTTTATAGCATAAGATTCCTAAAGTGTTCCTGAGTCTGTGTATGATAACAAAAAGGGCTTTCATTTCCAGATAGCGAAGAACACTTCAATGTACAACATTCTTTTTTATAGCATAAGATTCCTAAAGTGTTCCTGAGTCTGTGCATGATAACAAAAAGGACCAAAGAACAACAGAATCGATTATTTACTTGTGGCTTTCCCATTTCAACAGTTAGTTCACCCTTTATGCTGCTTTAGCGACCATTGAAGTAACCTCTTAGTCCTTTTGCATTATTCTAACAAAAGATTCGGGCAGAAACGTGATTCTCCTCGTTCGGCTATACCGAAGCGTCTGTCTCAATTTCTGCTCTGGCATCACCAAGTCTTCCCACTTACTTCTAGTAAAAGTCATCGCACATCGCAAATGTAGAGGGAAGCGACTGAAATAGTCACCTTTTTTTTTTTTTTTTTTGGTCGAAAAAAATAGTCACCTTCGAAAGACAGGAAAACCCACACCTGAAGTATGCATAATATTAATAGTGAAAGATACATATGAGTCAATTCGATAATGGATGCTCACAAAGGAGTTCGTGTAACTGAATAAAAAGGAAAATGCACGAAGATGTACTTTCGACTTGCTTGCTCTCTATCTCGGTGCAATGTCAGGATCATCTTTTTGATTTTTAGAGAGCTTTGACAATGTATATATTGGACTAAAATTAGCTGCCGCTCCGTATGATCGATTAAATTCAAGAAAATCTATAATGCATCATATGTGATTCTTTATATTCATTTTAAAAGGAAGTAATGACACTAATAATACTTAAAGTTTTACTCATTATTCACTGACATTTATGCACATTTTTATTTTTCAATATCATCAATGAACTTTCTAAGAATCTGTTTGTTTTACAGAAAATGTACCATTCTTTGAAAAAAAAATGACTTTATTTTCCAGTGATTGGCTGAAATGTGAAAAAGACTTGGAAAGTTTTTTCCGTTGTTTGGTAAGGAAAATCTAATGGGGAAAACTATAAAAAAATTCGTACTTTTAAATTATTTTTATATTTATATATTCTTTTTTGTTTTTTGCTACTTCCTTAGCCGATAACCGACCATGGGTGAGCTTGAGCCTCGCCATAGGTCAGCGAGGTTGAGCTTGTTGTGACTCGCAAGACCTCAAGGTCGTTGCGACTTGCAAGGCCTCTAGCTCACTTGCTGCTGACTTGCAAGGCCTTGAGCTTGCCATGACTCACTGAACTTTGGTCGCTTGGGGCTGATCAGCGGCTGTCAAGTGGCTAAGGAAGAAGCAAAATTAAAAAAAAAAAGAAGAAAAAAAAAAAAAGAAAAGAAAACTTAAGAATTTGATTTTTTATTTAAATAATTAAAATTTGATTTTTTTACAAATATTTTTATAAAAACAAATGTTTTGTTAAGCCCGAGCATTAAGGACCCATGCATGGTCTTTGTGGACCTGGGCCTGAGGGTTTGGATTAGGCTTGAGTGTCGGAAATCCGAGCACAACTTTTATGGACCCCATAAAATATAGCCCATTATTTTATTAGCTAAAGCCCAACCCATTTCTTTTCCTTTCCCCTCAATTGAGAGTGCAGTTGAGCGCAAGCATAAAAGGAAAGAACACAGCCGCGACGGCAAAGGCAAGGAAAAAAAAAATTGAAAGAAGCGCTCGATCGTGAAGACGAAGGGAAAAGAGAGGGAGAGAAAAATCTTTGTGTGCAGCCATTTTGGACGTTTCGACTAGCCGAATCAACTACCAATCACAACACTTGGTAATTATTCAAACCTGTTATTCGTCTAATTAGTGTGATTTTGGAAATTAGATCACAAATTTGGAGTAATGTCGATATTAAACTGCAAGGTCTGATTGATGAGTTTGCAATATTTGTGGAAATGATGGTTTATGGTGTTGTAGATCTGTGAGATTTGACGAAAATCTATTTCAAAGTATAGCTTGTCTTGAACAAAATTCTGAAGTTTCACGTATGAGTTAAGCACTTTGATGATATGCATTATGGATGAAAATGAACATTCTCTATAAACTAGCTTCCTCGTTAGTGCTGAGGAGTTGATATGTTAACGGTTGTGCGTAGTTTAGTAGAGTTGTTCGTTAAACTATTGTTTTACTTAGTTCTTTTTATATTTTTTCCTACTAATTATTAGGAATTCAAGCATATTGGCTCAAGTAACCACCATAGGTCGGTTTTTAGTTTTTCCAAATAAGGGTTGTTGACACCTACTTTTGACGACCCTAAAGTAATAAAATAAAAATTGCATCAAAGCAAACAAAAGAAAAACAAAGGAAAATCAATCTGATTGATCATGAATGGAAGTTGAAAATTTTGATTAGCCACCATTGTTTCGAAAAATATTCAAATCTTAGTAAATGCAAAACCAATTCCCGGTCGAGGATCAAGAGCTAGAAAATCAGGTGAATAAAAAATAAGAATTTTGATAAAAGGGAATGAATAGAAGTATTTAAGGAAAAAATTGAGTTGATTGCGAAATCATGCTTCGACATACAGTCCACGAATTAAGGTAGCAGAGAATAGAAGCTCGAAAATTGTCATGAAAAACGGTCGTTTGGAACCACCATAAAAGGAGTTGACCCGACGGATGAAAGGGGAAAAGTACCAAAAAGTTCTAAACCTATTGCATTGGTACCAATTCAGTCCTAAACTTTTCAATTGGACCAATTCAGTCCTAAACCTTTTAATATTGGTACTAATTTAGTCCATCCGGTCAATTTTGGCCGGCTGGTGCTGACGTGGACATTGACCGGTGACCGGACGCGCGTGGCAATTTTTATGATTTTTATTAATTTTTCGAATTTTTTTATTAATTTTTTCTTTTTCTTTTCTACCTTCTTCTTCTTCGGGGTGGCCGGCGAGCCTTCGGTGAGGCGCGCCGGCCACCGGGCAAGGGCCACGAAGCCCTCGCTTGCGCCGGCGAGGTCGCGGCCCTCGCTCGGCTTGTCCCAGACGCCGGCGAGGTGGCTTCGCCCGAATGGGTGAGGCCAGCCTTGCCCGCACTGGGCGAGGCTAGGCGGAGGTGAGGGCCGCGAAGCCCTCGCCGGCCGCGGGTGAGGGTCGGCGCCCTCGACTGTGGGCCACGGGCGAGGTTGGCCTCGCCCAAATGGCTAAGCCGCCTCGCCCGCGCCCCGGTCGAGGCCGAGCGAGGGCCGCGACCCTCGGCGGCGGCGAGGGCTTCGGCCCTCGCCTCCGCCCCAGCCTCGCCCGGCGGGGGCGAGGCCGGGCCTTGCCTAGATCCGGCGGCGCCGCCTCGCCGGCGGCTTGGGAGAGGCCGGGCGAGGGTCGCAACCCTCGTCGGCGGCGAGCAAGGGCTTCACGGCCCTCGCCCAATGGCCGGCAAGCCTCATCGGAGGCTCGCCGGCCACCCGAAGAAGAGGCAGAAAAGAAAAAAGAAAAAATTAATTAAACATTAATAAAAATTAATAAAAAATTCGAAAAAAAATAAAAAATTATAAAAATTGCCACGTCGGCGTCCGATCACCGGCCGATGTCCACGTCGGCACCAGCCGCCAAAATTGGTCGGATGGACTAAATTGGTACCGATATTAAAATGTTTAGGACTGAATTGATCTAATTAAAAAGTTTAGGACTAAATTAGTACCAATACAATAGGTTTAGGACTTTTTTGGTACTTTTTCCGGATGAAAGGTGGTGGAGGAATTCGCAAGAGAGCGTGAAAAAGAAGAAGATTAGACTTCTCCTGGGTCATCAAAAAAAAAAAAAAAGAAGAAGATTAGACTGTGTGGGAGAGGACAGAAAAAATAAGGCGTGAGAGACCAAAAAGAGAAGAAGCAAGAACTTCTCTTTCTCGTTCACTAGGGGAGCCAAAGAAAATTTTTCTTTTCTTCTCTTGTCAGAGGAAAAGAAAGGAGAGTACAGCAGCAAGGAAAAGTCTGCTGAAAAGACGAGAGGAGAGAGTGAGCAGAAAGTGGGAAAGAAAAAAACGAAATTAAAGAAAAGAGTGTCTTCTTCTTTAGGAGGTCTTGAGCGACGCTTGCAGCTCCACTTCTGCGGCTGCTCGCTCGCCCGCGCCACCCTGCCGTCGCCGCCCGTCACTGCTGCCATCCGCGACGCCTGCAGCAAACCTCCGCCCGGCGCCGCTAGCCATCGCACCAGCAGCCCGCGCCTCCGAGCCTCTGATCGCCGCGTTGCTGCCGACGCACCACCACCGCAGCACCCTGCCCGCTCGTCACTGCTGCGTTCCGCCCGTCGCCGACGCCGCAGCAACCCGCTCCGCGCCTCTCCCCGCGCGTCACCCCTGCCCGCGCGCCACCGTCTCTGCCATCCATCACCGCTACCCCTCGAGTGCTCGTCCGCCACCACTGCTGCCGCGCCTGGCGCCCGACGCTCGCACCTCACCTGCTGCCGCGCCTCCGCCTGCACATCAGGCCGCAGCAGCTCATCACCGCGCCTCTACCCTTTACTGCGCCCATCGCCGCGCCTTCCCGTCGCGCTGCTGATCCTCGAGTCCCCATCTTATGATCTTAGGTAGTTTAAAAAAAAAAAATCAAATTTCGTTATTATTGCTTAAGTTGGAACGTGTCGATATTAATTATTTGAATATTTTAGGCATTATTTGTAGGGTATTGTTGCCAAAAAGTCAATAAATTATTAATTTGATTTGTAACACGTCGGACCATTTTTTTAATTATATTGATTTTTTGGGCACTTTGATAATATTTTAACTCTTAAATCATTATAATTATTAATTTGATCAATAAGACTTCAGATTAAATTTTTAATTATTTTGAGCTTTCTTATATGTTGTGATGTTTATGGTTAAAATAATCGTTAATTTAATTTATGAGACAATAGATTATTTTTTTTCGATTAGTTTAATTCTTCGTTTGATGAATATCCTCGTGTCTTGTTTATAATGCCTATCTGATAAGTGCTTGTTTTGGAAAACACTGAAAAAAAAAATCAAATCTTGCATTGGAATATGTTGTTTTCATAAATTAGGATTGCATTTTTTAGATTGCACGTTTAGATAATTTTTTGGAATATATTAGGATTGGATCTAATTTTATAGATAGTCTTAGATAATGTTTGCACATTTTAATAATCTTTTAAAAAAATATTTTTCTAAGGTAGGATAAGGTTTAAGTCAAATTAACCCCAAAACATATTAGAAATTATTCTTTCTAGACAATTTAATTAGGTTTTTTTTTATTACGAATTTTAATTAAAAAATACAAAAATATTAGGTGCATGGCAAATAGTTTGCATGTTAGGTTCATTTAATTAGAAATTGCTTGTCAATAGAGTTAAGTCATGTAGTTAAAATGCATGTTAGATAGGTAAGTTTTAATTTCAAGATAATAGAAAATCCAAAAATAAAATAAAATAATTGCTTGCTTTGTGTGTTTAATTATTTTGATGTAATTTATTTGATTTATTGAGTGTTAATAATGATTTAGCATCCATGTGATCACCCCATTGCATGATAATGATTTAGGTTAAAACCAATCCAAACTGTTTGTAAAAATATTTTTGAAAATAAAAATAATGGTACCGAAATAGCATGAGAGAAATCTAGTGTAATTAAGTCATCGTACTCAAAGTCTCTGATTGGTAGGAGTAAAATAATTCTCCCGTTATTTTACTTAAGTATCTAATTGACCTACCATAAACGGATTAGTGACGACTCCTATTTAATAATCTTTTACATGCTAAATATTTGAACATAAATCGCGAATTAGTATGGGCTTGGGAGAGTCCGAGTTAAGTTTAAAACTTAATAGTCCATTAGCCAACTTTAACTGGTACATCGAGGTTAGGTCGCGACAAGGGTTAAGGGCAACTTTATGGTTTGTGATTGAGCATCTAAGCATGTAACACAACCACCAATAAATGAGTGCCACCTAGTCAAAATTAGATAACTTGCCCATATCTATGTACACAGAAGTAAATTCATGACTGTACGACCTCCGGGATTTGCATGGTTCGTTGGAGTACTGTGCAAATTGATCCAGTTCAAGTCCGTTTGCTCTAGCCAAATGGTTGGATTTAACTGGTTCATGGGACCACAATGTTTCATGGGCTTCTATAAATTCAAGTCTCAGTATTTGTACTCCAGCAGTATAAAAAGAACAAAAAAATAAAAGTTAATGGCACTAGAGTTCATTAGACTTGCATTGGGTCATGTGTTGCCTTAAAAGAAATTCCTAGAACACTGCATAGGTGTAAGCTAAAGAATTGAAAACATGCCCCATCCATTTGGTCTTACTGTCAGGCACGATAACATTCCAACATCATCTTGGACAACTCTGTTTCCTTTTCAAGCTATGGAGTTTTTTGTTTTTGTTTTGTAGACATAACTAAAAAAAACAGAGTGAATAGATATAGAAACAACAAGAAAAAGCATTACAGGTGTCAATGGGGCATAAGTCCAGGTGTCAGCTTCTAATAGTGGACCCAACCAATGAGCATCAATCCGCTATTGCACTGCTAGATTGTCTCTCCCCCTGTATTAACTGACGCTCTCGCTTGTCTGAAGATTAAAAGTCCCAAGTCAGCCCAAGAAAATAAGCAATCCGATATTAACAGATTACAGGATATTATTGATATGCATTTGGGCAGAAGAGAAAACGGATAAAAGGGAAAAACGAAAAGAAAGAAAGTCAATGATTGACTAGATCATATCTATTATGACACAATGCAAAATGCATAATCAGAGCAGAAAATATGATCTGTAGACAAGTAGTTTCATACGCAATAGCAACGTGCCATCATCTCTACCTGTTCTCTCTGTCCTTATCCATATACTTCATGGTGTTGAACTTGTCCGTCTTGTGAGAAAGGAGGAGCCACACGTGGGTTATGATTTCTCCGCCCTGCCTCAGCAGCTTCGCGTGCTGGTAGTGCTGGCAATTGTACGCCGCGAAACATAGCATTTCAACCCAAACGCTGCTGATGAGCCCCCATGTGTCTCTTGGTACTTTTCAGCTGTGTCGCGAGTGTTTGCACTTCCTCAGGGACATTCCACCCTTTGGTGATGACTGCTTCAAAGGAGCCACTTTCTTGCACGGGCTTGTACGCCAATAGATCTTTCAGGACGTCCTCTTTCGAGGTATTTTTCAAGAATTTCTTTAGATTTGTGTAGGCGTGATGGTAAGTGATCTCGGCCGTGGTCAAAGAGAGTATGTGAGGATGTCGTACCAGAAGGAACATCATGTAATCTGATATTAGTTTGCTTGCATTTTTAGTTCTGATTTTTCTTGGCACGAGGAGTAGCAGATATGGGTTGCAATGTGCCATATGATGATACTTCTATCAAATGTCATCTCAATACTCCATTTGAGATCATCCCAGGACTCATGAATGCCAAGCGTCCATTCGCCTCTTTTTGTAAAGGGTTGATGGTCTCTAATGGTTTCAAACATTTTCATGTCTTCAAGCAACAATTCCTTCACATAATCCGGAATATGCACAGATTTCGTTAACCAGTATCTCTTAAACTTCTCCGCCAGGCCAAACAGTTTAAGGATATTGAAGTGCCAGGGCTGTTTCTCAGATAGGCAGAAATCCAGAAAATTGAATTGACGAATTCTGTGAGACCACCTTTCCTTCTTCAGAGATCGTTTGACAAGAAATTTCAGAAACTTCAAGACCAATCGATTCTTAAGGTGGTTCCTATTCATTACAATCACCCAATCCGAAGAGAATAGCTTCAACAACTGATAAGTTTCCAGAAGCACGACTCCAGTCAGCAGCCCAAACGTGTAGATAACATAGGGACCTCTCCAGTGTTCGTCAAAGAAAAGTGCCATGAATCCGCCTAAGGTCAGCAGCAAACTGAAATAACTGATAACGCGGAGCGTGATCCCGCACTTGGTATAAAGAACTGGTGCTTTAGTGTAGAGGACGTCATACATGAAACCAAGTTCCATATCGGTTGTCAAGAATACTTCTTTAGGACCGTAATTGTCGATCAACTTATTACGGTGCACCATGAAGACAGGGTGCTTCAGCCAGTCCACAAGGTGAGGCTTTAAGCAATCAAACCGATAGTAAGCCTTCAATAAAATATCCAAACCGGGAACTTTGAAGTTCTCCAATGCGGAGAACATCTTTTCTGCTTCATTGAAATCCTCTTCTCTCATATTCGTGTTCTCGTCGTACACAGAAAAGAGCGCCCAAATTGTTTCCCCGTACTTGATTATCCCAGCAACAAATATTGGAAAGTACAGTATCATTGGGATGGAGGTCTTCCAATTTCGCTGGAGGATCCAGACCACGAAAGAAAATGTGATGATGAGGTTCAACACACGCCTCACACTGAGCCGGTTGTCTTCCACTGAATAGGCGGTGATGCTATCTGGATTCCCCAGCTGCAGTAGAATGACGGGCGCCAACAATGCTTTTAGTTCAGTATCGCACTCTTCCTCAAACTTGTTGAGGCTGACTGTCGTGAGCTTGCTGAGCGCGAGCGTTGCAAAATAAGAGGTGAGCAAATAAGATGCCCAAATAGCGAACCCGAATGTCTTGCCACTCGAGATTTTCCTGCGGCTTCCATATACAGCAAGAACTATCTGGAAAATCAAGCCAAGCAGTACAAAAAGTTGAATGCTCCAGCTGTCCCAGAGACACATCATCTCCTTCCACCATTTCCCAGGGCATACCGGCAGCATAGAACAGTATGTTATATTGTGCCCTCCATGCGTGGTTGTTCCGTTCATCCTCATTATCGCGACAAGTCTTTGTGAAATAACCCCGATGAGGAGAGAAAAGAAGGTGGCGAATCAGACTTTTGGATCCTTTTTCAAGCTGACAAAAGATGATGCCACAGTGAACAATTTCGCTCGGTAGCTGTGAGATGCACAGAAATGTGTCAATTGCCATCAGTGAACCGATACTTGGTGTCACTTTCGTCGACACCAGGTAATATTACTATGATATAACCCCTTGCATGTGTATCCGGTCACTTGCACCTCACCACCTAGACATTTTCGCACATGTTTTTCCTTTAGAAAGGATTATTATACATTCACATATTGATGGAGTAACATAGGATCGCTAACAAGGGTGCCGTTAATCGATAACATCACCGCATACTGATCTTGGCAAATTTCCATTTCTCAGTTTAAATGAGATTATTTTTTTCTTGATTTTTATTTAGGAAATAGTTTGAATTCAGTTGTTTTCTTAGTTTTTACCTGGATGATTAGTTTTTCCTTCTTGTTAAGCCCTAGGATTAAGGTTCTTGGTCCGGCTATGAATTAGATCGATGCCAACTCCTCTTTCTTAGTAAAATCCTTCTTCGGTAAAATACCCGAATCAAGGATAAAAAGATTTTAGGATCCCTTGGCGCGGCCTTGGATTTGCAAAGTTAGAGGTACTACAATGATGAAAGATCATTTATGATACTAACTTTAATTATAGAAAAGTTTGATTTAGATAATTGAATGTATTATTATTCTCATTATGTTGAAGGATCGGGTCCATCACTAGTATAACTATTCAACTTCTCAACATGGGATTGTTATCCACATAAACAGAAACCGAATTTACTGATGATAATGTAAATTGCATTCTCTTCCATGAGGGAATTACTGCAAATTAATTCCTATAGGTTGGTCGTGAAAATTGTTTAAGTTCTGCTAGACCACATCCCATTAACTCGAGTTAAAAGATTTCTGGCCAAGTATTATGATTTTCATTATTTTTAAATTAAGAATGAACCTTCACACAAGGTGATTAACTTGGATATATATAGACAGAGATCTTTAAGTGCTTCGAGGGGACCATTTCACGAAATAGTTCTGTTCCTTCATAGTTGGGAGATCCAGAAACAACCCATAACTTGAACCTAGTAACCTAATTTAACCTACACCTTTATTCAAAAGTTTAAATCGCTAGATGGGCAACCTAGCTATTATTGATGGCTTCCCTAAGCTCTAGAAATCCAATGTGGGATTTCAATTTTTAAACTACCCACATGTGTATTTAACATTCTGCCTCTCGCGTGAGTCACTGCCACATTGGGCTAGCTTGTTAGAGAGTTTGTAATGTCAATGTTCGAAAAAGAGTCTCACATATGAAAACAGAAGGAAAACATTCGGTTAAGATATGAGAACACCTATGTAAGCGTTGTTTGAAGACATGGGTCTCTAACAGAAGTTGCGCATTGGATGGGCCTGATTATAATTAATCTTGACTGGCACCTGGGCCATCTAGGGTTTGGCTGAATGTCAACTTTTCAGACATATATGTCTGGAAGTTGGCTGTTTTGGCCGGTCAAGAGAGAAAAAAAGGGAATTCTTACAAAAATTCCAAACTAGTGAAGAAAAATAGGTCTTGATTTCATTATTGAAAGATGAGGGCACTGTACTGAAAAATGTAAGTACGAAAAGTGGTGCATTTTAGTTCTGAAAATAGCAGCAAAGCAATCAATGTGAAAATGAATCTCATGAACTTGTTGCGATGGGGTCAGAGATGGAGATAGACGTGATCACTGAATTGCATATGGCTGCTCTGATCACTTTTCTGGATCGGTTGCTGCGTTCTGGGGCAACCATTCATGTGTGCAACAAGGAAGCACAATTCAAGACATTTGCAGAGGAAACCGGAGTAAGCGCTTATGGGAAATCATATTGCTGCCCAAGTATTTGGAAAAGGAAGCATGGAATTAAAATTTACTTCTGGGCAGAAACTTACTCTGCTTAATGTATTTCACGTTCAAGATGTTAGAAAGAATCTTGTATCTGCAAACCTGCTGCATAAGAAGGGCTTTAAGATTGTTCTTGAGTCTGACAAGGTTGTGATTTTCAAGAAGGGAAAAAACCACTAAAAACCCCAAACTTCATCAAAGTGACAAATTTACCAAAAACTTTTTTTTGTGACATGAAAAATCCCGAAATTTACCAACCGTGACACATTTATCCCAATTTTTTTTTGTGACACAAAATATCCCGAATTTCTATTTGTGCGACATATTTACTCTAAATTATAGGGCATTTTGGTCTTTTCATTTTTAATTTTTTTTATTCTTCTCTCTTCCCTCCGCCGACCATGGCGGAGGGAAGCCAGTGTTCGGCGAGGGCTGCCCTTGCTAGTGTTGGGCGAGGTCGCCCTCCCGGGCTGGCTAGGGCCGCCCTGATTGGGTCGGGCGAGGGCCTCCCTTGCTAGATCGGGCAAGGGCACCCCTTGCTCGGCACCGGTGAGGGCATCCCTCGCCCAACACAGGCGGGCGGCCCTTGTTGGCATGGGGCAAGGGCCTCCCTTGCCCGGTTTGGCGAGGGCACCCTTGCCTAACGCCGGTGAGGGTGGCCCTAGCCGGCCAGTGAGGGTGACCCTTGCCGGACACCGGCAAGGGCAACCCTCGCCAGGTGCCAACTTCCCTTCGTCGGCTCTGTCATGGCCGGTAGAGGGAAGAGAGAAGAAGAAAAAAAAAGAAAAAGAAAAAATAAGAAGAAAAAATAGAAAAAAGACGAAAATGCCCGTAATGGGTAAATGTGTTATAGTTTGCAAAGTTGTGGGTTTTTCATGTTACAAAAAGTTTGGGGTAAATTTGTCACTTTGGACAAAGTTTGAAGTTTTTTTTTTGTGGTTTTTTCCCTTTCAAGAATGGTGTGTTTGTTGGCAAGGAATATTCTTGCGATACTCTTGTATTTTTCTTCTTTATGGCATGCTAGATTAGGAGATTTAAATTATCATTCATTAAAATATATGAGCAACATGGATATATAGCATGTCAAGAAATGTTAAATTGTTTAGGCAAAAATGTCTAATGGAAGTTAACTATTCTACCCAATTCAATTGTTGTGTGTGTTTAGTAGACAAATCGCTTCTTAATATGATATAAACATATTATTTCTTATAGAAAATATATTCTAATTTTTTGTCCAATTCACTTAAAGATGATGTCATGATCTTGATTGGTGAATCACCACCGTCAAAATTACATGTTTCAGAATTGAAAGGACTGATTCTTGTTTATCTTTTGGTTTATGCGTGATGAGACACTTTGCAAGAACTTGGACGAAAGATTATACTGTATATTGAGAAGATAATGTAACGGCACACGCATACTCAATTAAGACTAGCAAATAAAATAAAACTAAAACACAATTGAAGTACACAAATTAAAACTGGAAAGAAAGACGGATAGAAGTTGGGAATGGACCTTTATGTGACGCCCCGCTCGAGCCCGACGAGCACCATGTCCACAGAACTGCAAAAACTAGGGGAGTTTTCGTACCCGAAAGCAGTAGATCAAGAAAGCCTTAGATATATGATTGTCCTCCAATGTTTTAACGCCCAGAAAACATTCCTTCCTTACGGTAGATCAACAGAAGATAATCCGACAAGAACAAGAAGACAGTCAGGACTCATTGTTAGAGTTTGCATTAGTTTCACACTAAAATTGGACAGCATAATTAAGTAAAATGCTTGAAGATGATTGAACAGGGAAATTGATAACAGAGAATGAAGCAATGGAGTGCACCTTACCCGGCTTAGAAGCAAATTGTTGGGCTATATAATGGAGGTACAAAAGAGGCAATTCAGAGAACTTGGAAGGCTGCTTTTCTATTTTTTCTATATATATTAAATATTGAGAAGCATCACTTAGGTTTCTGTTAGCTGTGACACAAGCGCAGGACAGGATGAGCTGTTGAGAGACATCTTATATATATTCCTCAACGGTCTCCCGAACAATGAAAACCACAAGCATACTTTTGAGAATAACTCACAGAAGAATAGATCTCTTGCGTGAACTCTCATCCTCTCTTTCCTCTACTGTGTATAACTTTTCTCCTTTTCCCTTTTCAGATTTTAGTTATGTACTACGTTAAAAAGATGCTCCTATGGACCCTGTATAATACGAAAGTAACGCATACTCGAGATTGTCTCAACTTTACTGATTTATCAATGTGCCTACCTTGCTTTACAATAAACAAACACGGGCTATTTGACATTCAGATGAAAGTGGTGCTCTTCATACTATTCCTTTCTTGCTACACCATAAACGTATCCCATATTACAATAATGGAGATGGATATAGTTGTTTGATTGTAGCTTGATTTAATTCCTTCTACATCTGTCAGTTTGTACAAGAGTAGGTTGTTTATCGATTTTGCACGGAGGTGATGCATGGAGTTTCGTATACTAACTGCTTTGCTTTACATAACACATGATGTCAAATTATTGAAATTATCATGATGTCAAATCCTTGATGCTTACTGGAAAGAAATAGCTTAGGCTCGGCTGTTTCTATTAATTGCCTTTCAATTGCTTTTCCGAACGTCTCTCTTTCTCAAGTTGAGATTGATCTCATTCCCAATAGAACCTACTCAAATTGAGGCGTCAAATATGAAGAATAGACAGGTAAAAAGTATTTGCGGGTATAAGTATGGTTCGTTGAAAACCACTTTAGTGGGTTTTGTCGAACTTTGTTAGGTGTTTTCTGGTGTCCTCGACAAACTGACTTTCTAAGAAAGTAAGCAATTTAACAAATAGTAGTTCGAGAACAAAACTATGGGAAGCAAATGAGCAAAAGAATCTAACATTAAAGACAATGCGACACAAAAGAAATGATCTTTAAATTCAAATTAAACTTCAATGTAAATAATATGGACTGACTGAGCGAACACACCAAATCGTTGGCTGCAGTCCCTTGTACGTAGGATAGAATTAGGAGAAGAAAGATAGAAATAATGGATGAAGGAGATCAAGCATAATTATTCGAATAATGAGAACTGAGTATCCATTATTATGAATGTAAAATGAACTGTGATTGTTCCCGCTGATTATTGGACACCCCGCTTAAACTCCAATCTCTTAGTTTTCCACTTCTTCTCTCTGTTTTAGTTATAGCATGTTATCGGATTCAGGTTCTTCACTGACTTCAATATATTTTTGTTGATTAACAGCCCCATAGCGTTGAATGGTGGACATCTCCGAAGCTGGATCAACGATCTGACAGGCGTTCAATCCAGCTCGTAGATCGGCGATCCGATTGCCGATCCGAGCTTTTGGGGAGTTTGTGAGGCCTATCCGACCAAACAAGCTCTTGCAAAGTGGAGGATTTCTCCACTAATTCTCTCTAGCCAAAGGACAAATGAAGCGGCTGATTTTGTCTCCTACGAAGGAGATTGATAAAGCTTGCGGCCATTTCTCTCTCATCTATATTTTTCTGATTTGATCGAATAGAGATTCCATCGCAGGATTTTCCACTCGCTGTTTGGCCATCAAGAGCTTGAAGTTGCTGGCGTTTTGATTTCCAGAAAAAGCGCAGCAGCAAGATTCGGCTAAGTCTTCTTAATGTTTATACTTGTTGGGATTATATCTTCACTTCGGCAACACTCGCTAATTGGATTTAGTCGATTTTGTTGAAGGAGAATTTGAAGAAACGCTTCTAGATTATAACTCTTGAGAAACGGTTGCGATCATCAAGTTTAAAGCCGAAGCGTCCATTGCTTTGTCTCGTTAATCAAACATCAGAGATTGATGATGAACGAAATCCAGTCGATCTGAGATACAGCAAACTTCGGTCTCATCTTCATAAGTGTTCAGCAAAATAGAAGTTTAAGCACGAAGAAAAAAAGCAAAGTGAATCACTTTTTTCCTTAGGTTTTGGTTAACACGAATTCTATTTTGATTGCTTTTGCATGCTTCTTGTAGATTGACACTAATCCTTGACGATCCATGGGGTTTGATAAAGCTCTGACGATTGTTGATTGGCAACCGTTCAATCCCAATCGGTCGCGTTCGAGTTCAAGTTAAAAGGTAACTTTGAAAGCTCGAATCCCGTGAAGTGAGGTTGGATCATCCAACTGGGGATAAGGTTCAATTCTAAGTAAATATGTGATGTTTGGATGCTAGATGATGGATTGAGATATTGATTTGCTGTAGATGAGTGTTTTTTAATGAACTTGAATGATTGTAGTTAATTTAGCTTGAATTTGCAATTTCATAGCTATAGGACTGATCCAATGATTTGGCCGAAATGAGGCCACCAACTCGAGGCCTCTTAGACATTTAAAATACACATTCCAAGCTTCAAATCAATAGGCCGCATGCCCAATTGAGTGTCTTTTGATGCTCAAAAACACATACGAAGATGAGCGATTCTACAGGAGTTTAAATGGATTTTCAGTTTTGCTCTTGTTTCGAAATGAGAATTTACTATTTTCATGTACCCTTCTGCGATGATTTCTGGAGAATCTTGCCTAATAACTTTTCTTCCAAATAATCTTATGCATGTCCTGTAATTTTTCAAGATTTTTAGATGTGTTTAACTAGGTCAAGTCCACTTAGATTTGAGTCTAGGTCAGTTTGTTCTGTGTTGATCTCTAGGTTTGTCATTTTTGTACTAATTTATGTGTTGAGTTCTAGAGGAACTTTTTTTCATGAAAGTTGCTCATAATTGTATAGAGAATATCTTGTAATTTTTTTTGGAATTTTTGGATGTGATTAATTTAATTAAAATTGCGTAGATCCGAATATAGGACAACTTGCCTTACATTGGTCTGAATTTTATTTTGGTAAAATTGAATCCACAATTGAGCTTGTTTGGTTTCAAATCCTTCATGAAAGTTGAAATGCATGCTGTATATGTTCAATGATGTATGCTTTACAATTTTTTTGATGTTGGCAAGTGAGTTAATTGCATGAATTAAGGTGAAAATGTGCTGCAGCAATACATAGCTTAGATATGCATATCTATTTTGACATTTTTGCTATGGCTGATGCGATCACATTTAGGTTTCGGACTCCCAATCAGAAATGTTTATCATTGCATGCTTTGTATGAAGGATTTTTTTGTAGGATTTTTATATGTCTTGAAATGGCTAAAATCATGCTCGTTCTGTGAAGTTAATGCTGAAATGAAATCTTACTATATATGCATCTTGCCATAATTGTTTGAGTCATTTAGAGACCAAATTTTGTGATTATGGCTTCTTGACAAGTAAACCGCATGTTACAAGCTTCGCATACATGTTTAATCATATTCTTTGAATATCATCTTGCACGTTAAATTTGTCTTACAAAAGTATTCATCACACTTATGATTCCCAAGCATGACATTAAGAATCTTGAATCATTTCATGATGTCATTTAAATCGTATGACATTTTGCATGCCGACTTAGGATTAGATGGTTATCCAAATTTTCCATTGCATCCGATTTTAAGTCCCATGTAATTTCTTCTCGTCGTTTGTGCATTATTTGAATGACTTTGAGGTTTTCTGATGCATGCTTGAGTTCTATTTTTTCTTAGTTATTGACACGCACACTCTTAGAGATCTTGATATTAGAGCACCTAATTGACCTAGTTTGGACTTGAGCCATTCTAGGAAGTTGTAAGGCACACTTAGAGGTTTCCAATGCCACTAATCTCACATAGATTGCCCATCATTTAGACCACCTTCTAGTTTTTTCAAAACTAGATTAAAATCTGAACACGGGATCAAATTTGGACCCCTGTTCTAACTCTTGTTTAGATAGACATTTGACATTTTTGCTCTATTTTTTCTATAAGGATTTTGCACTTAGTCTCCTAGTGAAACTTGTTTGTCAACATGTTGACTATGTTGTGTGAAAAATGATGATTTTTAGAATTGTTTTGATAGGACAAATTCTTGTGATATTAGTTGAGTGGTCTGCTGTTTTGACAATTTTCTGACATGCTGTTGCTTGTTGTCTGATTTTTGTAAAATTATGTGTAGCTCATTTGGGAAAAATTTCCTTATAAAAAGTTGTTTGCTATCCTGTTGTGCATGCTAGAGAATTTTTCATCACCAAATTGTTATTAGGCATTGTCCAATTTTGCTGTCTTTACATGCTTGTTCTGAAATTTTCTGATATGAACTTGATTGTGATTGTTTTGATAAACTTCCTAGGTTGGTTTGTGCAATTCCTTGTGGTTGAGAACCGTGAGGAAACTTTCGTGTTCAAGTATCCCTAAACCCGACATTTCCCTTTCTCTCCTCATGAATGAGATTGGCGGCGAGATTAGGTCACGATAATAGTTGGTTGGGGTATTCTGCAAATTGCTTCGGTTCAAGTCCATTTGCTTAGGGCAAAGGATTGTGGTTCATGGGACTACAATGTTTCATGGGCTTCTATAAATTCAACTCAATATCCGTAATCCAGGATTATAAAAAAAAAAAAAGAAAAAGGCACTAAAGTTCATTGGAGTTGCATTGCGTCATGTGTTGCCTTAAAAGAAATTCCTAGAACACTGAATGGGTGTAAGCTAGAGAAACGGAAAACATGCCCCATCCATGTGGCCTTACAGTCAGGCATGATAACATTCCAAACATCTCTTGCACAAATCTCTCTTTTTCAAGCTATGGAGTTTTTTTTTTTTTGGTAGACATAAACTAATTGATGACTTAATAACAAGAAGAATAAGCATTAGAGGTGTCAATGAGCCACAAGTCCAGGTGTCAGCTTCTAATAAGCCCATAGTAAACCCAGCCAGTGAGCACCAATCCACTATTGCGCCATTAGATTTTCTCTCCCCCTGTTTTAACTGATACTCTCGCTTGTCTGAAGATTAAAAGTCACAAGCCGGCCCAAGAAAATAAGCAATCCGATATTAACACCATATCTCGTCTCCAAAGTTTACTCAGACCTGTGATGAGAAGTCTAGGCATCATCAAATGCCTAACCAGAGCACAGGATATCATTGATCTGCATTTGGGTAGAAGAGGAGACGGACAAAAGGGAAAAATGCAAGAGAAAGAAAGTCAATGATTGACTAGACCATATCTAGTACGACACAACGCATAATCTGAGAAGAAGTTATGATCTGTGAACAAGTAGTTTCATACGCAGTAGCAACATGCGATCATCTCTGTTCGATCTCTCTGTCCTTATCCATGTACTTCTTGGTGTTGAACTTGTCCGTCTCGTGAGAAAGGAGTAGCCACACGTGCGTTATGATTTCTCCGCCCTGCCTCAGCAGCTTCGTGTGGTGGTCTTGCTGGCAATTGTATGCTGCGAAACATAGCATCTCATTCCAAATGCTGCCGATGAGCTCCCATGTGTCTGTAGTACTTTTCAGCTCTCTCGCGAGTGTACGCGCTTCCTCGACAACATTCCACCCTCTGGTGATAACTGGTTCGAGGTGCCCCTTTAAGGGAATTTCTTGGTCGTACTCTGTTCCTGATAGAATTTTCAGGATGTTCTCTCTGTCGCGCTGCTCTTTCGGGATTTGCTTCAAGAACGTCTTGAACTTCGTGTAAGCATTTTGGCAAGTGAGCTTGGCTGTGGTTAAGGAGAGTATGTGAGGATGTAGTACTAGAAGGAACATCATGTAATCTGATATCAGCTTGCTTGCCTCGTTACGGGTTGAACTTCAGGGCAAGAATAGCTGCAGATATAGGTTGCAATGTACCATATGATAATGCTTCTATCGAATGTCACCTCGATACTCCATTTGAGCTTATCTGGAGACTCATGATGGCGATGATTATGAATGCCGAGTGTCCATTCACCTCTTTTCGTGAAAGGTCGCCGGGCTCTCTCTGTTTCGAATTTTTTCATGTCTTCAAGCAATAATTCTTTCAAATACAGGGGAATTTGCACAGATTTCGTTAACCGATATCTCTTAAACTTGTCAGCCTTGCCGAACGGTTTGAGGATTTTGAAGTGCCAGGGCTGTTTCTCGGATAGGCAGAAATCCAAAAAATCAAATTGCTGAATTCTGTGAGACCACCTTTGCTTCTCCATAGATTGTTTGACAATAAATCTCAGAAACTTCAAGACCAATGTATTATCAAGGTGGTTTCTACTCATTATGATCACCCAATCCGAATAGAATAGCTTCAATAACTGGTAAGTTTCCAGAAGCACGACTCCTGTCAGCAGCCCAAACGTGTAGATAACATACGGACCTCTCCAGTGTTTGTCAAAGAAAAGCGCCATGAATCCGCCTAAGGTCAGCAGCAAACTGAAATAACTAATGGCACGGAGCGTGATCCCACGCTTGGTATAAAGGACTGGTGCTTTAGTGTAGAGGACGTCATACATGAAACCAAGTTCCATATCGGTTGTCAAGAATACTTCTTTAGGACTGTAGTTTTTGATCAGCTTGTTACGATGCTTTATGAACACAGGGTGCTTCAGCCAGTCCACAAGGTGAGGCTTTAAGCAATCAAACCGATAGTAAGCCTTCAAGAAAATATCGAGATTGGGATCGCGGAGCTTCTTCAATGCAGAGAACACCTTTTTTTCTTCATCGAAATCCTCTTCTCTCATGTTTGTGTTCTCGTCATACACAGAGAAGAGTGCCCAAATTGTTTCTCCATACTTGATTATCCCAGCAACAAATATCGGAAAGTACAGTATCATCGGGATGGAGGTCTTCCAATTTCGCTTGAGGATGCAGACCACAAAAGAAAATGTGATGACGAGGTTCAACACACGCCTCACGCTGAGCCGGTTGTCTTCCACTGAATATGCGGTGATGCTATCTGGATTCCCCAGCAGCAGTAGAATCACAGGCGCCAACAATGCTTTTAGTTCAGTATCGCACTCTTCCTCATACTTGTTGAGGCTGACTGTCGTGAGCCTGCTGAGCGCGAGCGTCGCGAAATAAGAGTGAGCAAATAAGATGACCAAATAACAAATCCGATTCTCTCGCTACTTGAGGTTTTCCTGCGGCTTCCATATACAGCAAGAACTATCTGGAAAATCAAGCCGAGCAGTACAAAAAATTGAATGCTCCAGCTATCCCAGAGACACATCATCTCCTTCCCCCACCATTTCTCAGGGCATCCCGGCACCATAGAACAGTATGTTGTCTTGTGCCCTCCATGCGTGGTTGTTCCGTTCATCATCATTATTGCGACAAGTCTTTGTGAAATAACCCCCGATCAGGAGAGAAAAGAAGGTGACGATAGACCCTCTTGCCCCGAATCAAGACTTTATGATCCTTTTTCAAGCTGACAAAAGATGATGCCACAGTGAACAATTTCGCTCAGTAGCTGTAAGATGCACAGAAATGTGTCAATTGCCATAAGTGAACCGATACTTGGTTTAACTTTTGTCGACACCAGGTAATATTACTGTGATATGACCCCTTGCATGTGTACAGTGTACACGGTCGCTTGCACCACGCCACGCACACATTTTTACACATGTTTTTCCTTTAGAAAGGATTATTATACATTCACATATTGATGGAGTAATATAGGATCACTAACAAGGGGTTCCGTTAATCGATAACATCACCACATACTGATCTTGGCAAATTTCCATTTCTCATTTCAAATAAGATTCTTTTTTTTTCTTGATTTGTCATTTAGGAAATAGTTTGAAATAAGTTGTTTTCTTAGGGCCTACATGGAAACACTCCTTGTTTCTGTTTCTGAACAATTTTTTTTTCCTAGGAACAAAAAGAACAGAAACGCGTTTGGTTGCGTTTCTATTCTTTTTTGTTCTTTTCCCTAACACAAAAGAACAAAAAAACAAAAAAACTTACTTCTTGTTCCATAAACAATTTTGAAGAAACGTTTCTTCTTCTCTCTCTCTTCTTCTTCTCTCTCTCTTCTTCTTCTCTTCTTCTTCTTCTTTTTTTCTTTCGCCGGTCGCCGGCCTCGACCATGGCCGGTGACGTCGTCGAGGGTCGGCGACCTCGCCGGAGCCTCACCTTGGCTGGGCAAGCTTGGGCTCGCCCGCCCATGGCGAGGCTCGCCTCGCCGGATCTGGGCGAGCCCGAGCTCACCCAGCCAAGGCGAGCTCGGGCTCGCCCGATCCGGCGAGGCTGCCCCCGTCGGCAAGTCGTCGGAAGCGGCAATCGGCCGAAAAAAAAGAAAAATAAAAAGAAAGGAAAAATGAAAAATAAAATAAAATATTAAAAAATTAAAAGAAACAAAAAAGAATAAAATTTACCAAACGTGTTTCTATTCATTTTTATTTCCGGAACAAGTTTACCAAACGCGTTTTTATTCAAAAATTGTTCCACGGGAACAAACACTCTTTTTTTTTTTTTTTTTTTTCTATTCCTAACAGAAAAGAACGTAAATAAAAACATGCGCGCCCTTAGTTTCTTCCTGGATGATTAGTTTTCCTTGTTGTTACGCTCTAGGATTAAGGTTCCAGGTCCGGCTATGAATCAGATCGATGCTGACTCCTCTTAGTAAAATCCTTCTTCGGTAAAATACCCGAATCAAGGATAAAAGATTTTGGGAACCTTGGCACGGCCTTGGATTTGCAAAATTCGAGGTACTACAATGATAAAAGATCATTTATGATACAAATTTTAATTATAGAAAAGTTCGATTTAGATAGTTGAATGTATTATTATTCTCATTATGTTGAAGGATCGGGTCCATCACTAGGTTAAACTATTCAACTTCTCAACATGGGATTGTTATCTACATAAAAAGAATCCGAATGTACTGATGATAATGCAAATTATGTTCTCTTCTATGAGGGAATTACTGCAAAATAATTCCTATAGGTTGGTCGTGAAAATTGTTTAAGTTCTGCTAGAGCACAATATCCCATTAACTCGAGTTAAAAAAATTTCTGGCCAAGTATTATGATTTTCATTATTTTAAAATTAAGAATGAACCTTCACACAAGATGATTAACTAGATAGAGAGAGATCTTTAAGTGCTTCGAGTGGACCATGTCACGAAATAGTTCTGTTCCTTCATAGTTGAGAGATCCAAGAAACAACCCATAACTTGAATCTAGTAACCTAATTTCACCTATACCTTTATTCAAAACTTTTAATTGCTGCATGGGCAAACTAGCTATTATTGGTGGCATCTTTAAGCTCTAGACATCCATGGCTTCTTTAAGCTCTAGATATCAAATGTGGGATTTCAATATTCAAACCACCCACATGTGTATTTAACATTCTCCCTCTTGCGTGTGAGTCACTACCGCATTGGCCTAGCTTGTTAGAGAGTTTGTAAAGTCAATGTTCGAAAGAGAGTCTCACTTAGGAAAACAGAAGGAAAACATTTGGTTTAGATATGAGAACGCCTATGTAAGCGTCGTTTGAAGTCATGGGTCTCAAGCGGACGTTGCGCATTGGATGGGCCCGATTATAATTAATCTGGACTGGCACTTGGGCCATCTAGGGTTTGGCTGAATGTTGACTTCTCAGACATACGTCTGGAAGTTGGCTGTTAGTCCGGTCAAGAAAGAAAAAGGGAATTCTTACAAAAATTCCAGACTCGTGAAGAAAAATAGGTCTTGCTTTCATTATGGAAAGATGAGGGCACTGTGCTGAGGAATGTACGTACGAAAAATGGTGCATTTTAGTTCTGAAAATAGCAACAAAGCAATCCAGATGAGAATGAATCTCATGAACTTGTTGCGATGGGGTCAGAGATGGAGATAGACGTGACCACTGAATTGCATATGGCTGCTCTGATCACTTTTCTGGACCGGTTGAGGCGTTCTAGGGCAACCATTCATGTGTGCAACAAGGAATTTCAATTCAAGACAAATGCAGGGGAACCCGAGGAAGCGCTTATGGGAAATCATATTGCTGCCCAAGTACTTGGAAAAAGGAAGCATGGAATTAAAATTTACTTCTGGGCAGAAACTTATTCTGCTTAATGTATTTCATGTTCGCGATGTTAGAAAGAATTTTGTATCTACAAACCTGCAGCATAAGAAGGGCTTTAAGATTGTTCTTGAGTCTGACAAGGTTGTGATTTTCAAGAATGGTGTGTTTGTTGGCAAGGGATATCCTTGCGATACTCTTGTATTTTTCTTCTTTATGGCATGCTAGATTAGGAGATTTAAATTATCATTCATTAAAATATATGAGCAACATTGAAATATAGCATGTCAAGAAATGTTAAATTTTTTAGACAAAAATGTCTGATGGAAGTGAACTATTCTACCAAATTCAATGGTTGTGTGTGTTCAGTAGACACATCTCTTCTTAATCTGATATAAACGTATTCTTTTGTATAGAACATATATTCTATTTTTTTTTGTCTAATTCACTTAAAAACGGTGTCATGATCTTGATTGGTGAATCACCACCGTCAAAATTACATGCTTCAGAATTAAAAGGACCGATTCTTGTTTATCTTTTGGTTTATGCGTGATCAGACACTTTGCAAGAACTTGGACGAAAGATTATACTGTATATTGAGAAGATAATGTAAAGGCATACGCATACTCAATTAAGACTAGCAAATAAAATAAAACTAAAACACAATCGAAGTACACAAATTAAAACTGGAAAGAAAGACGGATAGAAGTTGCGAACGGACCTTTATGCGACGCCCCGCTCGAGCCCGACCAGCACGATGTCCACAGAACTGCAAAAACTAGGGTAGTGTTCGTATCCGAAAGCAGTAGATCAAGAAAGCCTTAAATAATGATTGTCCTCCAATGTTTTAAAGCCCAGAAAACATTCCTTCCTTACAGTAGAGACCAACTTAAGCACACGTTTTGTCGAATAATTAATAAAATATCCAAGATTTTCACAATGATAGTCATGTTATATTTAACTCGTGATTATGAGGACAAGAGAGTGTTTATGCTTGCTTAGCGCTTGCAACTTACCTTCTCCACTTTTTTGACTGCCCATACGCTCGTGACAGATTAATTACACTATGCTTTTAATCATTAGTTTTTCCTGTCCTTTTTAGCAGATTCCCCAAGGCCGCCAGCTGGCTCTTCACTTTTTTGTCCGGGTGCCTCTAAAATAAATAAATGAAAAGAATGTTGGAATAGTTAGGGTCGTGTATCGTTTCACACTGATGGAGCATCAACAGAACAATTTCTTTTCTTGTGGAAATAAGTGATCAAACAATAAAATAAATAAAATGAAGAAATAAATCTGACACTAGATTAAGGTGGTTCGGTTGGTGTAACCCATGTTCACGGAAAAAAATTATAAGATTTTACTATTGATCAAACGATACAATATAAGTTAAAAGCATTTATAATATTTCTTAGCATTTAATTATACTCAAAAACCCATATGGTATTTTCTTTTTTTGGTTAGAAGGAAAATTTTCAGTTCACATGAAAGAGAGGTACATAACTTTAAGATAAAAATGCAAATTCCACAAAATAGGTAAATCTGAAAGATAAATCGACTTAATACAGTATGTAGAGACTCGCTCATTCACAAAGATGGGTCCATCATAACATATAAGCACAATCAGTAGTCATTCACCAACTTTCATAGCATCAAATATATATCTATTCTTTCCTTCCTCCTCTCCCTCACCCTCTTTGTCTCCTTATATCTCTATTTCCTCATCTTCACCAATTCTTCATAAATTTCATGGACAACGCCGTCGACGTTCTCCACGAAAGGAGAATTTTGTCTTGTGAGCTCAAAAGTTCGAAGTGCGAGCGCGTAAGAAGAATGTGCTCTTCCAGATTTGTTCTGTAATACTTGGATTCCTTAACAAGGTCAAAAGAAGTGGTGGGACCACAAAAAAAGAGAAAAGTTGTAATGTCAAAGAAGAACAGAGAAGAGAAGGGACGCTCGTTCTTAAAGGAAATTGAGAGCTCGCGTGAGGAAGGGAAGGAAAAAAAAAAAGGGAAAAAGAACGGAGAGGAAAGAAGAAGGAAGAGAGAGGGAAAAGGAAAAGAGGGCTTGCGCATTCATGCCATGGGGATCTCACGAAGTCGGATTTACTTCTTATGGGAAAAGTGCACACATACAATACAATTATAATTAATATAGTTAAAGTGGGAGAATGTAAGAGTTTTTCTTATGTGAGTTACTTTAATTGATATTGTAATTTACTGTTTTACATGATTGGTCTAATAAAGTGAGATATAAGATTTTTTTATTAGTATAATATGGGATTAGATAGTGTAAGTCGAGTTGAGTCGGCTTGTAATGAGATAGCCTAATTGAAATCTTTATAAATAAAGGAATGGTTATTGACAAATGGGATACTACATAATGTATCACTTTGTGCTATCTATCTATCACACTACCATATTGAATCTATATTAATAAAGTTAAAAACACTTATGACCATGAAATGCTTTATGTGTAATATACATGTGGTTACTATCATGATTCGGTATTTGAGACTTTATGAGATTGTATTGACTATTAAAAACTATCTCTGGACCAATATAAAAGGTGCACACATGCAGTGCAATTGTAATTAATATAACCAAAGTAGGAGAAAGAGTTTTTTAATGTGAGCTATATTAATTGATATTGTAATTTACTGTTTTACGATATTTGTCTAATAAAGTGAAATATTAAATTTCTTAATTAGCCTAATATAGGACTGAGTAGTGTGGTTCGAGTTGAGCCAGCTTGTGATGAGAGGGCCTGGCTAAATACTCTATAAATAGTGTTTTAAGTCTCTCCTTTAACACTAGACACACATAAATACCAGGTAATGTTACAATGTAATTGACCTCTTGCATGTTTATACGGTCACTTTGCACCTCCCTATGTATGCATTTATGCATGTTGCCGAGGCATCATATTACACGTCTTTTTTTTTAAAGATGATTCTTACACATTCACATTATGATTAACTCTGCGTCACCAACAATGGTGCCGCTAATCGATAACATCACACATAGTGATCTTAGTGAATTTTCTTTTCTCATTTTGGATAAGATTCTTTTTCCCTTGATTTATCATTTAGAAAATAAATTGAAATCAATTGCTTTCCTAATTATTACCTAAACGACTAGTTTGGTAAGATATTTGAATCTAGGGTAAGGAGAATTTCAAGAACCCTAAGTGCAGCCATGGACTTGAAAAATTCGACGTGTTATGGCAGCAAAAATACGGTAAAACTTTTAATCCTAAAAAAAAATTTGATTGAGATAATTGTGTGCGTTACTATTCTCATCATGCTAAAGGCAAGGAACTTTTTCAAAAGTCCTAAACTTATTATACGATGACTAACTTAATCATAAACTTTTCAATCTAACTAATTTAAATCTAAACTTTTTGACAACTTTCTAATTTAGGCCTCCCATCAATTTTAGCTGGAAATCGTGACGTAAATGCTAGCTATCTTCTAAGGCATGGACTTTTTTTTTTTTACTTTTCCTTTCTTATTTTTTTCTTCTTGCCTATGGATGGTCTCGGCAATGGCCAGCACCCAGCCATAGGCGAGGGCCTCATTCACCCATATAAAAAATATTAAAAAAGAAAAGAAAATAAAGAAAATATAAAATATAAAATATAAAAAATTTCAAAAATCATCCATATCAAAGATTTCCAGGCAAAATTAACTGAAAGAATTACATTAAAAAAATCATCAGAATGTTTATGGCTAAATTGGCTAAATTGAAAATTTTACAATTGAATTTTTCATTGTGCAATAGATTGAGGGCTTTTTGGACTATTTTACCTAAAGGTGTGAGTCTGTCACTAGTATAGAATCTTCAACTTGCTTCTTCCGAAAGGGAGAAATTTCGCATAAATACTTATCGGCTGGTGGTGAAAAATTAAGAGCTCCATTATCTTCAACATTGACATGATCTTTTGACGGTTACGGTTTTATTTATTTATTTATTTAAATTATCAATTGTATTTTCCACAAAAGAGTTGATGATACACATCTTCCATGTTCATAGAGAACAATATTACCAATCATGAAGAATTTTAAACTCTGATTTGTGCGGTTATGTCTCGTGCAAGGTACATTGTTAGAGCACGTTGAAATGTGCACGATTTCCCATCAATGACGCAAAATATTCATACGGATTGTAAAAGCCGAATGTTGAATGCTCAACTTTTGATCAAGTCTCGCAGCAGTTCCGGTCTAAACTTTCGAGTATAATACCGAAAATATAGGAGTCTAATTAACTGAAGCCATGGCCTGTTTTATTTAATAAACCAAAGTTAAAGCAAGAATTGAGCTAGCTAGAGCACTGACTTCTCAGCGATGTGATGTCGTACTAATATGGAACGAAAACTTTCGAAAGAACTCTGAGATCGGAAGCTGTTTAGAAATCTACAAGATGAAGTTTTTTCGAAATGTGTGAATGAGTAAAGACTTTGCTTTCATTTACAGAAAGCAAGACATCACTTCCATGTAAGATATTCTTCTATAGCATGTGATTGCTTAATCTGTTCTGAGTTTGTGCAAGAGAACAAAAAGGACCAAAGGATAAAAGAATTAATTATTACTTGTGACTTTCCCATTTCGACATTATCGTACAAGTTGATTCAGCTTTCATCCTTTATGCAGCTTTAGCGATCATTGAAGTAACCTCCCCTCTTTTCCCTTTATTCTAACCGCAGTTTCGACAGACACGTAAACCGACGGAGATAGTCATCTTCAAGCTTAAGCTTGAACGAACCTGAAGGTTGGAGGTCCATCTTTAACCTTCTGATTGCTCTACATTCATTTTCCATTTCCACCTTAATCTTTTAGATGGTTAGTAATGGTCCGGCAACGATTCCGAGAAGGAATAGATCGTGTTGCTGCTCATTAATTTTAGATAGTTACAATTGTCAGAAGCTTTTATTTAGACAAATCCGTTTGTCGGCAAGAAATAACCTAAATGGTCACCTACCTTCTTTTCTGTCAATTCTGTTATTAATCGTCAAACACACGAAGTAAGATAGATAAGTCCTTCAGGTTATTGCTTTAAGCTAGTGCTCGACTACTTTCCTCTCCATGTTGTTATTATAAATCTGGTCAAAGCTGGCACGTGATGAGTGATTCGACATTTCTTTAGCCCGTCCTGCATCATGGTTTGGTCAGTAATAGTCGTATTAATAGCGAAACGATCATCAGAGAGACGCTTATTGGGCACAAAGTGATTGGATTTACTGATGATTTGCAAAATTGAAACCATCTTATGATCAACTTTAGTCATGAGTATAAAAAAATTAAATTGTTTCTCGAAGTATGTTGATCAACCTTATAGCACGATCTTGACTTCATCTCTAGGATCTCGAGCAGCTAGGGTTATTTTCGCGACGTCATTGGCGTGTTGCCATCCCGTTTCTTTTTATCTTTTCATTAAGCACATGTGAAAGCGTACATATGACACCCAAACATCAACAAGCAGCCCGGAAAACTTGGACGATTCAAAAGAAAACTTTGAGAAGCCTATTGATAGGCATAATTAGTGAAGGAACTGAAGATTCTGCCAAACTCTGGAGGTAGAAAGATGGAGAAGACTTGGACGATTCAAAAGAAAACTCTAAGAAGCCTATTCATAGGCATAATTAGTGAAGGAACTGAAGATTCTGCCAAAAACTTGTTTAAGAATAAACAAAAGAGGCAGATGATTTACGTAAAGGAGCTAAAAAGTTTGATTCGATGTACTGTAGCATACTGCTCATGTACTGTTTAGTATTATAGCGTATTGTTCACGTACTGTTTGGTACTATTCATAGTACGATAACACTGTAGCAGAAGTGAAAAAAACGAGATAATAAGTGAAGAAGTTAGTTTGTCGGTAGAAAACTCCATAGATGCAAACAATTAGTTTTTGTTGGCCAAACAGGGTTTGTAAAATTATAGTTTGTTGTTTTACACCTATATAAGATGGTGTATATAAATGTTAAGGGGCAGAGCACTTTCTACATAGAAATAATATTGTATGCTTTGCCATGAATCCCTAAACAACTCTCTCCTCTTCCTTTTGCCTAGTAACATGTTCTAATCAATCTTAAAAGGAATTTGGTGGCTGACATGTAGTCCTTATTTTGAGGTCGGGGAAGGGCGGTGCGTGTGGGATAGCATACTTGCTACAAATTTAGTATTCATTTTCCCTAGCTCATATCATAGGCAAATTTTCTGGTATCAGAGCCAAGTCATGTTTTAGCACATTTTTAGTTTGAAGTTGATTTTTACCATGACGGAATCCTCTGAAATCTCCACACTAACCATTGTGAATGCCCTAGTTTCTTTTAGCCTTTCTTGAGAACTTCACACTTCTAACGTATCTAAGATTGACTATTTTTATGAGGTTTCCTACCTCATTGAAGATTTTAAAATTTTAGAGACTCACATTCCACTTATAAAACCATCCTCTTTTTCACCTTTTCATTCTATCAAGCAGCTTATTAAGCATACTCTTAAAGAAGTTAAAGAATATGCCTAGTTGTTGAAATTTGACAAGCATCTGATCCTAGTTACTCAGCAAGAACACTTTATCACCCTTCAAATCCCTTATGACTTTCCAAGACAATGAATACAACAAGGATATACACACCTTCACTTTGGTGTTAATAGACTTGCTCTATCCTTTCATGGAAGAAAATGGCTACCCGTAGTTGCGCTAATGGCCCTTCTAGACACCCAAAAGGTGGTGGTGTGCCTCAGGATGGTCATCTCGAACCTCGACAAGATGTACTCAATCATGCCCCACTCAAAAGACACGAGGACCCCAAAATGATCTAGGCGCTCCATATTAACGGCCTAAAAATATTCAACAACAAAGAGAGGAGATGAAAATCTTAGTGAATTAACAGCCTAAGCTCTAATTAAGACGTGAATTCATCTTGGAGGCAGCTTATACATACAACGATATACAATTCTACCTCATCTTGGCACACCATTGCATATTAGTAAATCACATATGCCAATATCAATGCATTAGGCATAACCAATAATTAGAATACACTCATAATATTTCATACACAATGCCATCACATGTGCTCCAATTATTACGACCCCTTAGGCTATGGCCAATACAAGAGTTGGTGGTCTTTCGGCATGACCAAGCATTGTTATGCCCCATCGGGCATGGCATCATCCTGAGTACCCATATGCATTAGGACAACATTTCATTGGGAGTATTTGTCATGCCCCGATCCTCCGATCGCGTGCCTATCCCTCTCGCGGTTGATTAATAGCGACATCTCATGATGCATCGCCGACCTATTCATTTTAATGCACATGCGGAAGCAAATAAATAATCCTCAGACAACAACAAGATGTGGTAGGAAAGTAGGGTCATAATTTTGAAAACCAACATCACACTTATATATACATAACACGTTTAGTTATATACAAAACAAACTGATATATATATATATATATATATATATATATAGTTCTACGAACGAGGGGTGAGGGTTTTAGAAAACTAAGGGTCCTCGTCCTCTCCTCCATCATCCTCCACACTCCAACTGAAGCCTTTGGCAAAAAACACCAAGGACTCTGGTTCTTCAAGAGCCGGGTCTATCGTGTCCATGACCGAGTCTTGAGGAGGATCTGCAGTACCCTTCCTAAAAGCCACCTCCAAAATATACAGAGGTATCTCAAACTCTGGGATGGGACCCTCTTTCTAGCTATCCTGAGCTTGGCGGTACCATGATCGATATCGGTAGGGCACCTTGTGGGTGAGACCCACATCAACCCAAACTATGGACCTTATCAGCTCATAGGTCTAGCCCCTAGGGCTTCCATGCAACAGAATATGTGATGTTTGCTCTGTAACCTTCTTCGGTCGGCAAAAACACTCAGGAGCTGTCATCTATGGACTTGAAATGTTATCCTAGATGACATCTCGGCGAGTTCTACGCCCTAAGACCTGACTACGAAGAAAATATGCCCTAAGGGCTGTCTAAGCACAAACATAGGTCGGAGGACTTACTTTTGCCTCAGTCTCTTCCTACAAGTCAGTCTATTTCAAAACTCAACCAATCATTTCAATTCACAAAAACAGATCGAACTATCGATCAATCGACTCGATCGATTACATGTCATGATGACCTTTCCCACACAGTCGGCAAAACAATACTATATAATAAGTCGACCATATTAAGACTACTCCTCGAAGCTAATAAATAGATAGTATAACTCGCACTAAGCTGATAAATAGTATATTGCTCCCTTACTAAGCTGCCATATCAGAGCCCGTAGGTTGATAAAGTATACTAATAATGCTCCCTCTAAGCTGATAAGATATACTGCTCGCAATTTAAGATGATATATCAGAGTCCGTAGGTTGATATAGTATACTAATAATGCTCAATTTGAGCTAATAATAATTTAGCTTCTAGTTTAAGCGACATATTGCTCACGGAGTTGATATAGTATACCATCATGATCATCCATTTAATTTACCATTTTTATCATACTCGATAAAAATGCTCGTGTGTGGGCACACGGGCGGCTTTAACCAAAATACAAGATTTTCACTTTTGAACATCTCACCATTTTCAGCAGTCCCCGAAATAGATTTTTGGCGCTATACACCGATGCTCGATAATTTTCTAGTTAATTACTAACATTATAAAATTTTGAGATAATTACCTACAATCACAAATCACACTCACTTTGCACAAGATAACAATCAAATAAATAAACAAATCGGACCACTACGGTCATCAAGAAATTCCAGTTACCAACTATCCTAGTCTAATTTTCAAAAAATAAATAAATAATTAAATAATTATGGAAAATAAATAATAAATGCATATAAATAGAACTTAGGCTGTAAAGCCTAATTGAAAGCCGAGACAGATCCGGAAAATTTCCGAACCACTCTAGTTAAATAGTAGGGCTTGTCGTGCTCTAATTACACTACTTTAACCACCTGACATGCAATAACGATTAATTAAATTGCTAAACTAATCTAAATATCCACCTAATCCATACTTAAGTCTAAATTAAACAACCATTAAACGTCATTAACTTACTAAGCAAGGATTAGTGAGTTAAACTCACTTGTTAAGCGATCATCTCAGATCGAAACGATGGGTACGCTGCGGGGGATGAGAAACTCCAAAGGGGAATTGCCTTTCGGGATCGAGAACGCCTACAAAACAGGCTCGATAGCAGCCTAGAGACCTACTGATTTCTGCTCTGGTCGAGGGCTGCAGAGGCTGGATCAGATGGCTTGAAGTGGAGAGAGCGGATGGCGACAGTGCAGTGGGGTCAAGCGGGCTGAGGCGAGGCTTCACGTCTGCTCCAGTGACCTCCACACGGCTCAGGCAGCTTGTTGGATGGTGAGCGGGATGAGATAGCGCGACATGGATGGCAGAAAAGCGTGCAGCTCACACGGGCTTGCGCGCGACTGACGGCGAGTAGCGGCGGCAACGTGGGGCTTCCAGCGGTCGGACGGGTGGCTGCGGCGAAGGAGGGAGCTCTTGGATCATTCCTTTGAGCTTGCTAGTGTTTGAACATCATAGGGGAAGGAGGAGATGGAGGCTTCGATGGGTGCGGGAGGGAGAGAGAAGAGGGAATCGGTTTTGGGGTGAGGGGCCACTAATGACCTTACCTTATGTCTTTGTCCCCCTTGGAGGGCTCCACCAAACCTAGCTGGCTTCCTCAGCAATCCTCAACCCTCAATCTTCCCTACCAAAAGTCATAGGTTAAGGGGGCATACGAATTTGGCTTGGTTTCGCTCTAATTGGACTTCAATTTCTCTTTGAATCCAATTAATCCGGCCTCTATAAATTCAACCAACATGTCATCGATTAAATTGACATTTTTCCTCACCAATAGAACTCACTTGCATCCCAATTTCGCGATAAAAAACGGTCCTCTGCATTTTTTGGACAAAAACGACCATACTTGACTTTTTCACCAAAAATCCCAGTTTGTAGAAAAATCTTCGGAGACTGAGTCGACGTTCCTAAAATGACTTGTGACATGATAGCACTTTCAATTTCTGAAATCGGATTCAAATTCGCAGTTTATTTCATTTTGACACGTTTTTTTAGCGTGACCTAGATTACCGGGTAGTTTTTAGAAATTTTTAGTGCAAATGACCTGTGGTCGATTTTCTTTGAGCCACAATGAACCTCTTTGACACATTGATGACTCTTAGTGGTCTTGAAAATCTCGAGAATTCAAGTACGGACACAGGATATCAAAATGATAGAAAAATTAGTCTAGTGTTGGTAGACGAGAATTTTGTAATTTAGTGGAATTACCCACGTTTAACCACACATTTCAGTTGAATCGATCTATCTCTGATTTCTAATCGACTTATAACTGTGCCGTAATGATCTCTACAGATGAGCATGGTTTAGTAATCGATTTATAGTCGAATTCCCAAGTCTATGACCATCGCTTTGGTGGCCGTGATGGTTTGGGCTCTCTCTCCCTGACGAAGGGGAGGAGTTCGAATCCCCTCATGGTCGCTTGGGGTCTTAAGTGGGATGTCGGGGGTGGTGGGTCCTCCCGCTTACGTGTCCCCCAAGTTTACTCGCTGGTTGTGGGCTGTACAGGGTTCCTAGGTCACCAAAAAAAAAAAATTCCTAAGTCTATTTCATTAAAATCTCTTAATGACTTCCCTAGATAGTCTAGTTATCTCGGAGTGATCGCTTTGAGAATAACACTATAGGTGTGTTGATGAAAAGTTCAATTTAATTCAATAGAAAACAACATTTAAAATCTAGGATGTCACAACTCTTTTTCTCTTACAAAATTTCGTCCTTGAAATTTAAACCATTACGATCTTTAAGTAAAAAGGTGGGGGTACAACTGTCTCATTGACTCTTCACTTTCCCGGTTGCTCCTTCGGTGCCATGGTGTTGCCCGGACCACTTTGACCAACGAGATGGTCTTTATATGCATAATTTGTTCATTTCGATCGACGATCTGAATTGGGCTTTCAATATATGACATACGGTTGTTCACGTCCAATTCCTCGAAATTAAGCACGTGGGTCGGGTCAGGCTTATACTTCCTCAACATCAACACGTGAAAGATGTCATGCAATTGCACTAATCTTAGCGTCAACGCATGATGATATGCTAGGGTCCCAATTCTATCAACAATTTCAAATGGACTTACGTACCTCGGACTCAGTTTTCTTTTCTTGCTAAAGCGTGAAGTTCCCCTCATTGGTGACACCTTTAGAAAAACGTGATTACCAACTTGGAAATCCAAAAGCCTTCGATGCTTATTTGTGTAACTCTTTTGTTTGCTTTGAGCGGTCTTAAGTCCGCTTCTGATCATTGCAATTGTATCCATTAACTGCTGAACCAACTCTAGGCCTATAATCTTTTTTTCCCCGACTTCATCCCAACAAACGGCGTTCTGCATGTTTTGCCATACAACCCTTCAAAATGAGTCATCTGGATGCTCTGCTAATAACCGTTGTTGTAGGCGAACTCTACCGGATGAAGTTGCTCTTCCCAACTTCCCTTAAAGTCCAATACACAAGTTCGCGGCATGTCCTCGAGAGTTTGAATTGTCCTCTTAGACTAGCCATCCATTTGAGAATGATATGCCGTACTGTACTATAGCTTTGTATCTAAAGCACTCTGCAAGCTTTCCCTAAAAGCAACTGTGAATCTCAGGTCTCGGTCTGAGGTAATTGTAACCGGGACTCCATGCGGATGAACAATCTGATGCACGTACAACTTAGTGTGTCTATCCAAACTAAGGTCCTTTCACACTTTGCAATGAAATGAGCCGACTTTGTCAATCGGTCGACCACTACCCAAATGAAATCATTTCCTCTTTGACTTCTCGGTAAACTGGTCACGAAATCCATCACGATGTGCTCCCACTTCCACTCTGGGATCTTGAGAGGTTGCAGAAGTTCTTCCGGCTTACAATGCTAAGCTTTGACTTGCTAATATTTCAAACACTTGATGACATGCTTGGCGATGTCCGCCTTCATACCGGACCATTAATAATGTTGATGCAGATTCTGATACATCTTGGTACTACCAGGATGAATGTTGTAACTGCTATGATGGGCTTCTGATAAAATATCCTCTCTAAGCTCCACATTGTCAAATACAATCAATTGCCCTACCTCAATGTTCCATCATCAGAAACTTGAAAGTCAGCTTTTCTCTTATCAGTATCCTCTTGTAGAATCTTCTAAACATCTGGGTTTGTTGGTTGAAGTAATTTGATCATGATATGAACATTTGGCTCAATTCTGGAGGTGGCCATAAGGTTCAAAAAGTGGTCTACCTCAAATTTGAACACAGAATCTCGATCTCTCTCGATTAAATTCCACTATTTAACCAGCAGATAAGCGATTGACGACTTCCAACTCAAAGCATTGCGACCTTGTTCGCTTTCCCGGGGTGATATAGGATAACATAATCATAATCCTTCAGAAGTTTCATCCATCGGTGCCGTCTCATATTCAACTCCTTATGAGAGAATAGATATTTGAGACTTTGATGGTCTATGAAGATCTGGAATCTTTACACAAGTAATGTCTCCAAATCTTCAAAGTGAAAATAATTGCTGTGAGTTCTAAGTCATGTGTCGGGTAGTTCTGTTCATGAGACCTCAACTGATGGGAGGCGTATGCAACCACTTTACTATGTTGCATCAGCACGCAACACAATCTTCTAAATTACGCATCACTATAGATCTGGAATAGTCAGCACGGGTGCGGTAGTCGGCTCTGCTTAATCTCTTGGAAACTATGCTCGCACTTGTCTATTCACACGATTTTTTTTTCGAAGTCTAGTCAACGGCAACGCTAATACTGAAAATCCTTCGACAAACCGTTTGTAATAATCTGCAAACCTAGAAAACTTTTGATCTCTGTCCTTTGTAGTTGGTCTTAGCCAGTTGATCATTGCTTCAATCTTGGATAGGTCCACAGAGATTCCTTCGCCTGAAATCATGTGACCTAGGAAAGCAACACGAGCCAACCAAAACCCGCACTTACGAACTTGGCGTACAACTAATGAACTCTCAAAGTCTGCAATACCAATTTCAGATGACTCTCATGCTCTTCATCACTCCTCGAATACACCGAATATCATCGATGAACACGATTATGAACTAATCTAGATATTCTTTAAACACCCCATTCATCAAATCCATAAAAGCAGCTGGAGCATTTGTCAACCCGAAGGGCATTATAGTAAACTCATAATGACCACATCGAGTATGAAATGCTGACTTTGGAATGTCTTCCTTCTTAATCCTCGGTGATGATATCCTGTTCTCAAGTTGATTTTGGAGAAGATTGACGCCCCTTGTAATTGATCAAACAAGTCGTTTATCCTTGGGAGTGGATACTTGTTCTTGATTGTCACCTGGTTTAGTTGACGATAGTCGATGCATAGACACAACGAACCATCCTTCTTCTTTATGAACAGCATTGGTGCTCCCCACGATGATGCACTGGGATGTATAAATCTCTTATCCAATGACTCCTGCATTTGCACCTTTAGTTCATTCAACTTAGATAAAACCATCCAGTAAGGACCCTTAGAGATTGGCTTTGTCCCAGGGGCTAGCTCAATCACGAACTCTATCTCTCTCTCTTCGGCAAAACTTGGCAATTCCTTCGGAAAAACATATGAAAATTCTTGTAGCACTACAATGTCTTCCATCTTTAGTTCCTCAACTCTCGTATCCATGACGGTTGCCGTGTAACTCGACTAACAAACGGGTTGCTTCAAGCGATGAGATCAATGTAATCAAGGGTCTTCCAACTTCTAAGAAACTTGAAACTTCCACCCTTTAATGGGTTAAACTAAATCGCCTTATGATAACAGTCCATCTTAGCTCGTTGCTTGATGAGCCAATCTATACCAATTATCAAATCAAAGTCATACATGGCTAGGAATAATAAATCTATTTTCCCCTCTTGCTTATCAATCACTAACTTGTAAACACAACAACCTAATGCGAGACAACACCTTATCC
The DNA here is from genome assembly GCA_014182585.1 of Eucalyptus coolabah. NCBI lineage: Eukaryota > Viridiplantae > Streptophyta > Magnoliopsida > Myrtales > Myrtaceae > Eucalyptus > Eucalyptus coolabah. Next base: position 42,559,239 of record CM024622.1, read on the forward strand.
TTTAATGGTGTAGATATGCTAACAACTGACTCTAGTAATTCAGGACTTAATCCTATTAGCTTAACATATTGCTCAATAATAAAAGAATGAGTCGCTCCAGGGTCAAATAAAGCATAAACAACATGGTTGTTCAGTGAAATCGCACCTATAATCACATTAGGCGCATCCTCTGCCTGACCTCTGGTGATGGCAAAAACTATTCCATGAGTTAGGGGTCTCATTTATTCACCCTACGGTGTGTTTTGAGGCGTATAACCTCGATTTGACCCATCGTGGCGGCGGGTAATCGTGATTGTCCTCTTGGTCTTCTAGGACAATCTCTGGCTAAGTGACCCTGTTGGCCACATTCAAAACAAGTGCCCGTCCTTTGGGGGCACGGGTTCACTTCATGTTGTCTTCCATAGAGGTGACATAAGCCATTCTGACTTGGCCCTGATTTTCCAATTCTTCCCTTCCTGCTGGGCGGAACTTAGAACATTCCTTCGGTCATGGGCTTCTTCCCATGTTAGATTCCTTCTTTGTGCGAATTGAACCTCGATCCATGAGGCAACTTGCTCATTCAAACTTCTTTCTAACATATTGGCTCGACAGTAAACTTCTCGATAGTCTGTCAAGTCCAACGGTATCAGAGGTTGCTTTAGCTCAAGACGAAGGCCATTCCTAAACTTTCAACCTTTTTCTTCGGGATCTTCTATCAACCTTGGAGCATATTAAGAAAGCTCCGCAAACTTGACCTCATACTTGGTCAACGGACATCGATCCTTGACGGAGGAGCTGAAATTCCTCCATCTTTTGTTCTTGAGTGCTACCCGAAAAATACTGATTGTTGAACGCTCTGAGGAAGGCATTCCACACCGGGACCATGCCCTTAGGAAACACTAAAACTCTGGCGGCTCTCCACCATCTATTCGCATTACCCTGCAGCTGGTAGATTGCAAGGACCACTTTCTCTTCTTCAGAGCACATCAAAAGTGCAAAAGCTTTCTCGAGATCTTGGATCCAAAGCGACACAGCTTCTAGATCTCCTGCATTATTGAACCTCGACGGGTTCAGCTTCAAGAACTGCTCCACCAACTTGTGAATCGGCCTTTCTCTTTGCACTACCACATTCTCAGGTTGAACTTCAACGGGTGCAACGACAAGTGCAGCAACGGGTGCGGCTTTAGCAACGGCGGCAACTGCAACAGTAACAGTGGCTACAGCAATGGCGGCTTGATTCTGGGCCTGCTACCTTATCAAGTCTCTCATAGTTTCAAGCGCCTGCATGATTGCTTCGATTCTGGGATCACCAGGGTCTACTACCCCAGCACCAACAGGAGGTGGTGCTACTCCATTTGCACTGGCCTTAGCCCCGTGCTCTACCTCGGCCTCCTTGGGTACCAATCCTCGTCGCGTCCTACCCCAAGTTGCAGGCCTAACGGTACTCTTCCTAGGAGTCCTTTGCTCCTGATCGCTCATCTTGCAGGCTTTCTACAAGAACCCGCGTTCCAATTCAAAGTTGAATTAGAAATCGAGCGATAACAACAAACCATTCTACCAAGCATTTATCACAAACATGCACCGGCATGAAATAATGGTCTTTCCTACCTCTATCCCATAGACCATCGCACCTTATCACTCAAATCCTTAAACCATGCTCTAATACCACTTAAACGGGGATGTGATGCCCCGATCCTTCGAACACGTGCCCATCCCTCTGCGGTCAATTAATAGTGACGTTGTAGGACGCATCGCCGACCTATTCATTTTAATGCACATGCATAATCAAATAAATAATCCCCAGATAACAACAAGATGAGATAGGAAAGTAGGGCTATAATTTTGAAAACTAACATCACACACACACACACACACACACATATATATATATATATATATATATATATATACATAACACAATCGAGTTATATACAAAACAAACGATATATATACACACACACGCACGCACACACACACACACACACACACACACACACACACACACATAAGTTCTACGAACGGGGGTGGGGTTCTAAAAAACTAAGGGTCCTCGTCCTCCTCTCCATCATCCTCCACACTCTAATTAGAGCATTCGGTAGAAACACTAGGGACTTTGGTTTTTCAAGAGCCGGGTCTACCACGTCCATGACCAAGCCTTGAGGAGGATCTGCAGGTACCCTTCCCAAAAGCCACCTTTAAAATGTACAGAGGTATCTTAGACTTCGGGATGGGATCCTCTCTTTGGCCATCTTGAGCTTAGCGGTACCATGATCGGTATCGGTGGGGCACCTTGTCGGTGAGACTCGTATCGACCCAAACTATGGATCTTATCAGCTCATAGGTTTAGCCCCTAGGGCTCCCATGCAACGAAATATGAGATGTCTGCTCTGTAACCTTCTTCGGTTGGCAAAAAAACTCAGGAGCTTCCATCTATGGACCTGAAACGTTATCTCACAACGGGGTAAGACGACATCTCAGCGAGTTCTACCCCTTAAAATTTGATTAGGAAGAAAATACGCCTAAAGGGCTGCTTAAGCACAAACATAGGTTGGATGACTTATCTTTTCCTCGGTTCCTTCACAAAGTCGATCGATTTCAAAACTCAACTAATCATTTCAATTCACCAAAACAAATCAAACTATCGATCAATCAACTCAATTGATTACATATTATCACGACCTCCCCCCCGGTCAGCCAAAACAATACTATCTAATAAGTCTAATCATATCGGGATTGCTCTCTCTATGCTTATAAATAGATAATATAACTCGCACTAAGCTGATAAATAGTATATTGCTCCCTTACTAAGCTGCCATATCAGAGTCTGTAGGTTAATATAGTATACTAATAATGCTCCCTCTAAACTAATAAGGTATACTTTGCTCATAATATAAGATGACATATCGAGCCCGTCGGTTGATATATTATACCAATAATGCTCACTCTAAGCTGATAATAATATAACTCATAATCTAAGCTGATAAGGTATAATGCTCGTAATCTAAGCTAACATATCGTCCACATGCTGATATAGTATACTATCCCGATCATCCATTCAATTTACCATTTTTATCACACCCTATAAAAGTACTCGTGTGTGAGTACACAATCAGCCTTAATCAAAATACAAGATTTTCACTTTTGAACATCCCACCATTTTCAGCAGTCCTAAAATAGATTTTTGGCGCGATAGACTGACGCCCGGTAATTTTTAATTAATTACTAACATTATAAATTTTTGAGATAATTACCCACAATCACAAATCACACTCACTTTGCACAAAATAATAGTCAAATAAATAAATAGATCACACCACTGCAGTTAGCACATAATTCTAGTCACCAACTATCCTGGTCTAATTTTCGGGAAATAAATAATTAATGAAATAATTACGGAAAATAAATAATAGATGCATATAAATAGAACTTAGGCCCATAAAGCCTAATTCGAAGCCGAGACGGATCCGGAAAATTTCTAAACCACTCTAGTTAAATATTAGAGCTTGTCTAAGCTCTAATTACACTACTCTAACCATCTAATATGCAGGAACGGTTAATTAAATTGCTTATCTAATCTAACTAGCGACCTAATCCATACTTAGTATAAACTAAATAACCTTTAAACGTCATTAACTTACTAAGTGAGGATTAGTGAGTTAAACTCATTTGTTAAGTGATCCCCGGGTTGAAACGATAGGGACGCTGCGAGGGACGATAAACTCCAAAGGGAATTGCCTTTCGGGGTTGAGAACATCTACAAAACGGGCCCGATAGCAGCCTAGAGACCCACTAATTTCTACTCTGGTTGAGGGTTGCAGAGGCTGGATTAGACGGCTTAAAGTGGCGAGAGTGGACGGCGATGGTGTAGCGGGGTCAATCGGGCTGAGGCGGGGCTTCACGGTTGCTCCGACGACCTCCACATGGCTCAAGTAGCTTGCTGGATAGTGAGCAGAGAAGACGGTGCGACTGGGACGGTGGAAAAGCATGCATCTCGCATGGGCTTGCGCGTGACTCCAGCTGGTAGCGACGGCGACACTAGGACTCTAGGCGGTCGGATGGGTGGCTGCGACGGAGGAGGGAGCGGCTAGATCGTTCCTCTGAGCTTGCTGGTGTTCGAATAGCACATGGGAAGGAGGAGATGGAGGCTTCCACGGGTGCAAGAGGGAGAGAGGGGGGAATTGATTTTAGGGTGAGGGGCTACCAATGACCTCACCTCATCTCTTTGTCCCCCTTGGAGGGCTCCACCAAACCCAGCTGGCTTCCTCAACAATCCTCAGCCCTCAATCTTCCCCAAGAAGCCAATGAAAGAGTCCAAAAGTCATGGGTCAAGGGGGCATACGAATTTGGCTTGGTTTCCCTTCAATTGGACTTCAATTTCTCTTTGAATCCAATCAATCCGGCCTCTATAAATTCAATCAACATATCATCGATCAAATTTGACGTTTTCCTCACCAATAGAACCCACTTGCATCCTAATTTCGCGATAAAAACGGTCCTCCGCATTTTTGGACAAAAACGACCCTATTCAACATTTTCACAAAAATCCCGATTTGTAAAAAATCTTCGGAGACTGAATTGATGTTCCTAAAATGACTTGCGACATGACAACACTTTCAATTTCTGAAATCTGATTCAAATTCGTGGTGAATTTCATTTTGGCATGTTTTTAGCGTGACTTAGGCTACCGGGTAGCTTTTAAAATTTTTTAGTGCAAATGACCCATGGTCGATTTTCTTCGAGCTACAATGAACCTCTTTGACACATTGGCAACTCTCGGTGGTCGTGAAAATCTCGATGATTCAAATATGGGCACAAGGTACCAAAACGATAGAAAAATCAATCTAGTGCCAGTCGACGAGAATTTTGTAATTTAGTGGAATCACCCACGTTTAGCCACACATCTCGTTGAACCTATCTATCTCTGATTTCTAATTGACTTATAACTGTGCTGTAATGATCTCTATAGATGAGCACGGTCGAATAATCGATTCATGGTCGAATTCTTAAGTCTATTGCATTAAAATATTTTAATGACTTCCCTAGACAGTCTAGTTATCTCGGGAGTGATTAGCTCTGAAAATAACACTATAGGGGCATCGATGAAAAGCCCAATCTAATTCAATAGAAAACAACATTGAAAATCCAGGATGTCACATTATTAATCCGACATCAATTGCGACTTGGCATCCAGACCTTTGCTCGGCATCTGATAAAATCAGGCTTTGTCTTACATATTTATACGCATCAAGACAGAACCATTACCCTATGTAATCATATGCATCAAGACCATTAAGTGATCACACAAGCCCTCAACCACTTAAGGTTTTTCATTTTCCATTAATTAGCCCAATACAAATAGGGCTTAAGTTGAAACAACAAAGTCCGGCAATTTTTACACTTAAAATTGTGGTAAAATAATCACACGCGATCATGTACTTAAAATCAACATGTCAAATTTTGCATACTTTCATTTTAAAACCATATTGCCTCATTTAACACGTAAAACACGGCGTCCAAATATGACACCTTAAAATTTGTCATCTTCTTGACAATGAAACCTTCTTTAAAAGACAACATTTAAGGTTTATAATTTGGACAATCAATAGCATGGCACAACAAGCTCAAGCAACATGAGTTATGCATAATTTCATTTTAAAAATCAAGCATAAAATTCTACTTAATGACTAATCCGTCATTCATTTGCACTAATTGTCATTATTAGCACTAAATGTCATTAATTAGGACTAAAATGCAATTAATTATGATAATCACGCTTAATTAAGCTAAATGAGATTAATTAAGCTAATCATTATGAATTAATCTACCCACGGTTAATTAATCTAACCACGATTAATTAAACTAATCACGAGTACTTAAGGTAATCATCCTTAATTAGTACTAATTTTAATTAGCCTTAATCTAATCCATCCTTAACTGCGATAACACTAAACCATCATTATCTACCACTAACCACTATTACCCTTAAATTACACCTACCCCTAAATGCAATTAACCCTTTAATCAAGGATTATGAATTAACTTACAGTTTTTCCGACGATGGTGGGCTCACAACGGCGGTGGCATGATAGTGACGAAAACACGAGTTTGCTATCCAATGGCGGCACCACGGCACATGACTCCTCGAACCCATGGCCAAGCTTGGGCTTGGCTTGGGTGGTGGTGAACTGGCGATGGTGGTGGTGGTGGCGCAATAATGGGGTGGCAAATATGGTGGCTCGATGGTGGTTGTGGTTCAATGATGGGCTTGGAAATGGTGGTGGTTTGGGAGTCGAGCAGTGGACGACAACAGAAAACATGACGGCGAAAGATGGTGGAAATGGCAGTGGTGAAGGTGGGCGGCTATGGAGGTGATCAAGGGAAGAAGAAGAAGAACTAAAAGAGAAAAATGGAGAGATGGGTTGAGGAGGCTTTGGCTGAAAGGGGGGGAATGTGAGGAGAGAGAGAGAGAGAGAGAGAGAGAGAGAGAGAGAGATTTTCTAAAAATCTCATCATTATTTCCAACAAAAATCACTAAAATCCTCCTTAATTCATTCTTCTCCTTTCATTCTCTCATTTTGACTTTTGGTCCATAAATGCAAAGGGCGTTTAAGACATTTCACACACTTTTTGACCAAAATTTCCAAATTTGCCTTTGGGCCTGTTTGCTTGAATGGGCTTAAATTGGGCTTGGTGGGCCTAGTTAGGCCCTCATGGTCGAACAACATGGGCATGAGGCCCATTGGCCTTCGCTTGGCCCGACTTCTCTTTTCGGCTTCCAATTCTTAGCTGACTAATCATTTTTCCGAAAATTATAAGCTTGTTGATAAATTGCAGATAAATGAGGTGACGTCCAATAAATTAGGCTTAAAATCCTCAAAAGTTCGATTCTCGAAATTGAATTAAATTTCTTGGTTAAAATCGATCAAATGCGACTTTAGTACAACTTAAACCATCAGGTGATTTTTGGGGGATTTCATGCGGTTGACTCGTGATTGATAATTTTCGATCCATGTTTGTGCCTCTTTGAATCTTGGATGACCCTAAGTTATCATGTAATCATGAGGATTCAATTATGTACCTTGAATACAAAACCAATAAAAAAATTAGTTTATTGCTGTTCACAATAAGTATCGTAATCATGTGAAATTGCTCGCAAATTGGTTTACGTATTTCTGCTGAATCAATTTATATCTATTCGCTAATTGACTTATAATAGTGTAGTATTGACCCTTGTCGATCTTTAAGATTGAGCAGTCGATTCCTAATAGAATTTTCTGGTTTTTCATGTTTTAATCCCTCACGGCCTCTCCTAATAGATTGGTTAACTCATGAGTGATCGGTTCAAAGTAAATTGACCATTAATACATTAATGAAATAACCATTTCATATATTTCGAAGGGAGTCGAATTTCAGGATAACACATATCCACAAATGGGTTAAGAACAACTCTTTTCCTCCGAAAGTACCCTAAGCATCTCAGGCCTTATTTTCTCAAAACCAAAATTACCACATGTCCTTCAATCTGTTTATATGTTTCAACCCTTAGACTTTCCACCTTTGGAAGAATCTAACTCTATAGCCCCATTCTTGGCATTAGAAGAGTTTATAGATGTTCACAATCAATTTCGTCATATTCTTAAGGTCCCGAATTCTACAAATACTGACAGCCATAGAAGACAAAAGAAAGTCATGGCTACTAAAGTGGTCCTAAATTGGCAGTCATAAAATGCCTTGGCCTAGAATAATGTTCTCAAGATAATTGACATCAAGCCTTCAATTGTCTAAGCTCGTCTAGATCATGTTGACCAAAAAGTTGATTAAACGGCTTTGGTCACAAATAAATCACTTGAGACATTCTAAAAGAAACTGAAGATATGTTTCTCATCATTATTTGGAAGACTAAACGGCTAAAATGGAAAAATTGAAGAGACAAATCAAGCTTTTGTAGGATGGAAAATTTGTTCCTACTCTAGATCTATTTTCCTAGCCTTGGCAAACGATTCCAATGGAAGTAGGCCTCTCTAGGGCTACATCAATTGCCTGAATTATAGACGAAGCTTCGAAGCAAGATCCAAGGGATATTGTTACGCTCTAAGTCCGTATAAGAGAAATGGAAAAGTAAAGGAAAATTAGTGAAAAAAAGAAGCTAGCTCCCGAACCTTTTCAGAACCCCCTTTGCTCATATGGTTTTATACTCGATGCTTTTTTGCGAGATCAAAGTAGACAAAAAGTGCCAACTATTGCTGTATTTGATTTTGCTAAGCAAAATACCTTTGAATCGCTCAATATCGAATTCTCTTTCCTTCGAAAACACTTCAACCTCTAAGCCATAAACACGATATTCCATGTGCTTGCTATCTTTATGGCCGACCCACTAGATATATAAATGGAATCAAATCCATCAAAGCCATAAGTTGTACACCTATAACTCAAACCATGAACACAAATCTTCATCCTCAAAATACTATTTTACACTTGATGTATCCCATATTCCAATGGCCAAATAGATTACAAGAGTTTCATGATTGGGTCAATATCAAAACACTTTCTGTTGAAAGTTGATATGAAATATTGACTGGATTTATGAGCAAATTTACCAGAAGCTTAAAAGATTGGTGGAGAACTATTTCGATCGGGGTCAAATGACATGTTTACTCCAAACAGATTTCCATCTAACGATCTGTGATTCACCACTTCTTTATTGGTAAACCAAATGATCTTTTTGAGCTCAAAATAAAGAATTTTTTGAAAAAAAATGTTGTTCTCTATGAAGAAGCATCTCAATAGGCATTCCAAGAAATGCTTAAACTATTCTATGCTCTTGGAGTTGATCCTAATATAAAGTAGGTATTTTTGGCCTCTATTCCAAAAGAGTTTCGCCAAACTGTGGAGAGATCCATATAGAATAAGCTGAAAATGGTTGCTCATGCTCCTCTTGTAGAACTCCGGTAAGAGATACATCTTGCTCTTGATGATTTTTACAAAGGAAGTCTTTCAAAAGTTACCTTAAGAGCAATAAAGAACTTAGCCGAGCTTGTCAAAAGCTTGAGTTAAGAATCAAGTGTTCAAAAAAAGATTCCTATTCTTGTGGGATCGATGCAAAAAACAAAGACATTTCGAAAGATTCTCCTTTAGATATACGAAGAAAAAGCACAAAGGGCTATTCTTGCGAAAGAGATAATCTAAATGAAGCTCTTTTGGAAGGTGTAGAAAATCTGATAGGTGTTACATTTGTAACAAAAAATGCCATTTTGGCAAGAATTGTCCAAAAGCCAAAGGAAGAAATTCCCATTTAATTTAGAAGATAGAGAAGCAAACTAGAGTATCACTCTAGAATGATGATGTTTAATCGGTCTTCTCTTTGGAAGATGAACCAACCAAACACACTATGTGTGCCACCTAGATGTGGTCACAAACTAGTGACACTGAAAGCTCGTCAGGAGAACTTGAAGAAGAGGCATTTTTCTTCTCTAAAATTCTCATTATCCAAGATCTTTGTACATATGCTCATTCTATCCTCCCATATTTCCTTGTAAAAATATACCTATCCAACTATGACATGCCCATTTCTCTTATTGCCTTGATCAATACTAAAGCCAGTGCTTCTATTTTTTTTTTTTTTTTTTGGTAATGGTAAGAATATATTGAGCTTTAGCCAACTATACAAAAAATTCAGCGCCAAGAACTTTCACTCAAAATGCCAAAAGGTAGAATGAGTGGAAGGGAGCTGAAGTAAAAGAACCAGAAAAGCAACAAATAAAACAACCAAAGCAGCCGAAACAAACAGCAAAAACAAGGAAACAAAACGCCACCAAGGCAGACAAAAGAAAACCACAAACAAGGAGTAGCAACAATAGCAGCAAAGGCAAGGTAGCAAACAACGATTGGAACAACAAACCTTGACGGAAGCTGGAGAAGCGAGACGCCTTCAAAGAAAGCGGAGACGCCACCACTATGGAGATGGACTAGGGCTGCTGACAAAAATGGAAGGACCGAAATCCCACCCTCGTTGGAGTCTCCTATTCCTTGAGTTATCCAGCACCGTACAAAAACGCCGGTGCTTCTATTTTTGATACAAAGATAATTCCAGAAAAATACTAGACGTCATACACCCAGTATTTTAACTTTGCTTCTAGACATATCTTTGCTACAAGAGTCGGAAGTAAACCTATCACCATACAATTCTTTTCCTAGTGTTTAGCCACTACCAAGATTCTTGGCTCTAGCTCACCAAATAAAGATATCATTATTGCTTAGGATATCTTTACACAAATTCCTATACTTAGAATTGTGCCTAATGGACTACGGTTCAAAGGGCAGTTCCAAGAATTTGTTGACATCTAAAGATTATTCACTATTCAGATGAGCATATTGGATCCAATTTTGCAAAACCTTCTTGGGGTATGTGCAAACTCTCACTCAGATTTTGTCCAAAAATGCTCTAACTCTTTATGGGAAAATCCTAATTTCTTCATGAATCTTTTTTCAAGAAAAATGAGGATGTCAATCCCTCCAAAGCCAGTCACTCTGGAATGAATCCAGAACATTTACTTTTAGCATAAAAGGAATGTTCAGATTTACTTCATCAAGAATTAATAGAGCCCTTAGATTTTCAATGGGCTTGTGAAGCATTTTATGTTAACAAGCAAGTGGAGCAAAACGGAGGAAAGATGAGATTGGTTATCAATTATTAGCCTCTCAATTAATTTTTACAAGATGATAAATTTCCTTTGCCATAGCGGATTTCTTTATTTTGTAACCTCACTCAAGCTAAAATGTATTCCAAGTTTGACTTCCAAATCATCTTTCTTGGTAGTTGGAAATTCATCCTGAAGAGAGATACAAAACTGGATTTTGAATTCCAAATCAGCAAGAGAGATACAAATCATCTTTTGTATTCCAAATTAACATTTCTAGTGGACAATGCTCCATTTTAGCCTCAAAATATCTCCTTCATTGTTTCATAAGACTTCGTGCAAAATTTTCTAACCTATTCTTGTCATTGCTCAAATTTACATTGACAATATCCTCTTTTATAGTCTAGATGAAAATTCTCAATGTAAATTATTGGCCCAATTTGTGGCACCCCTCGACGGCCCCCGATCCGTTAGGGTCGCCACAGTTTGCTTATCTTTCACTTTTCCTTATAACATGTCACTCTGATACCATTTCGATTGTAGCGGGTCCATACAACTTGGGGTTTATATCTTTTAGATCGGTCCCTTGTGCAATTCATGTAACAGAAGCATATCCAACAACTCCCTTCCCCATATTCAAAAAACGATGCACACCAACTAAACATTTTATGTAAGTTAAAGCTGTACATTTTATTTACATAACTTGATGGACATCATTCGTCGGTACATCAAAATGCTGTAGTCTTCTATACTTGGCTATACTTCAAAAGATGACCGACATCTCCTCCAACAGTCGTATGCTTAAAGTCCATCGATCGGTGTCGGCGTCCAAAAGTTCCTTCCTTTGCTATCCTCCTCCTCGCGGTCATACCCAACCACTTGATCTATCTACTAGTAGCAGTGGTAGCAGAGATATCTTATCTAATCTGAAATGTTATTCCCCAAAAGGGGTGAGTACAACCACTCAGTAGGTAAAGGACCCAATAAACCACTCAATGCATCACATAATACAATCCTAACAATCATAGCATAAGACATATCATTCAAGCATCCATGCATAATTTACCTTGGAGCCATGCATATGTCATCATACCATATGTACACACATCCTCATGTAATTATCACCATCATGTACCATCATGCCATAGGTGCACATACATCCATGTACTTACCATCATCATGTCACACATACCATCATGCCATAAGTGCACATACATCCATGCACTTACCATCATCATGTCACACATACCATCATGCCATAGGTGCACATACATCCATGCACTTACCATCATGTATCATTGCATATATCACCATGCCATATGTGCACATACCACCATGATTCATATCACCCATGTTATCAAGCATACATCACCATGAGATCCATTCATGCCTTCATGATCGCATTTTCAATATCAAATAGCATCAATTTATTTTCATAAGCCGATCATGCATCATACCATATGCATACACCCATGCACATGATTCATTTTCAATTCTTATCTTTCACAAGGATCTCATCAGTTTTCTTTCCAAGGACCAATGTTTGCATCCCTCATCTATCGCTCACACCCAACCTGGCATCGCGAGGAACCTCCAGCATTCAGCCATTTAAGGCCACTGGGCATCCAGCCCCCCACATTCCGGGCATCTCGCATCCCAACTAGCATCACGAGGCATCCCCCTGGGCACAAACCTCCAGGGCTTCCGGCATTTACACTCCCTGGCCGGGCATCTTGTACCCCAACTGGAATCATGAGGTATCCCCTCGGCACACACTTCCGAGGCTTCCGGGATTATGTACCAACATACCACCAGGATCCCTCCCTCTGGAATTACGTACCGTATATCACCGGGCATCACGACACTCCCGGGGAAATCTCTGGGGCTTGCCATGAAAATGGTTACCCCTACCCTTCGGAATTACGTACCGACATACCACCAAGCCTCCCTTGGAATTATGTACCATATACCACCGGGCATTCCAACACTCTCGGGGCATCGTCTGCTCACACTTCCGACGGCATTCTCATTTATCATAGTTCACATTCACAATTATGGCTCAATTTTAGCATGGCATATGATGTGATGGTAAACAAGATCATTTTCATCATTTGATTCTTATATGCATTTCCAATCATCATCATACATGTAGCAAGATACAATCACTTATGACAATACAACTTAGAATAATCCATAAACCATGACTTTTGAGATTTACCAAATTCCAGCTTGCAAAATTTCGGAAAACAAGTAAATTAAATATCCATATGATCTTAAAAATCATAAAATCAGAGCATGTGATAGAAAAGACACAATGGTAGCAATTTCATGAAGAACACGTGCCCAAAAGAGCTTCACACAAGAAGATATAGCTCACACTATACAGCATGCAAAATTCGAATAAAATCAGATTGTGCAGTTCTTGAAATATTTCGATTAAAATACCCGAATGACCTCCAAAAATGATGAAATTTTACCAGATGATATTCAAGATCCTAAGGTATATTTTTCATGGAGACATCTAGGCTAGATTCGCTCTAGATAATTTACTATAGACGGTTGAAACTCCTGTTCCTAGTACCGAACAGTGCAGTTTAGCTGTCTCCAAAAAATCAAGGTTTCACCTACTTATCTTCCATCATTTCCTCTGAAATTTTGATATGTTTTGCCTCAAGAGGTCCCCTACAACTTTCATTAAGGTATCTAGGTGAGATTCTCAAAGGATAGTTACCATTTAGTCCACGAAGTCTCGGGAGTCCAGTACCATACTTCCAGATCTACCGTTTTCAAAAGAAATCATTTCACTAGGATACACTTACTCGTTTTACCTAAAATTTTATTATTTTATACTTTGATGTGTTATCTACAACTTTCGTGAAGAAGTCGAAGTGAAATTCTTAGTAAAAAGTGACATGCAACACACAAAACCACCGAGAGGTCGACGAAACAGTTTCAGATCTAGCCTTTTCATAGAGGGAGGGTATCACCCCTCAAAACTCAGCCATTTTGTCCCAAATTTTATTATGTTATACTTTGAGATGTTTTCTACAACTTTTGTGAAGAATTCGAAGCCAAAATCCGACTCGAAACCCACATGCAAGCCTGTACAACATTCTGGGTCAGGCGGTATAGACGAGAACAGAATACATTTTCAAGAACAACACACTCAAGCTTCGGTTTCTCACACCCTAAACGTCCGAGATTCATCACCATTTCAAACACACATGCAAGAAACACATGCAAGAGCAGAATATGGATCCCAACTTGCCTTTGATTCGAGCACAAAGCAGCAGCAAACAGAGGCAAAGCAACAACGAACGGCGGACGAACTCTCTTCCTTCTTCTTCGCACGGCCTCCCTCTTCCTCTCTCGGTTTCCTTCTCTCACTCTCTCGACAGCTCTCTCTCTCACTCTCTCAAAACCGGCCACTCCTTCTCTTTCTTTCTTTTTGGGTTGTTTATATACTTGCATGCATCCTTATTTTGCATGGGGGACACTTGTCCCTAAGAAGGAGATAAGTGTCTCCCTTGTTGAAGACACTTGGAGGAGGCCATGCGGCTCCTCCTCCCCTCCATGCGTCGACAGCCCAATGGGCTCTATGGGCCGGGCCTCTTGGCCCACTTTAGGCCCATCTCACTTGGGCCTAGAGTCCAAACTTAAATGGCCCAAGTTTATTTTTAATAATGCATCTTAATCCTCATTTAAATAAATACCTAATTGCATAATAAAATGGCCAAAAGACTTTGTGACATTAATCCATAAAATCAAATCTATAAAGTGCATAGTCAAGAACAAAGTCTTCTTTATCAAATTGTCCTATGTCCAATTTAAATAGCTCATAGAAAAATATCAATAATAAGCCCATAATTCCTACACCACTTTAGGGCATTTGATTTTGATTTTTATTTATAGAAATCAATTAACATTCTCATAGTCAGTTAACATTTTCATAAGTGGTTCGGTCCAAGAGATAAAATATTGTGGCCGATGATGTAATTGTCCCTATGGCCATTCAAAGATAAATATTGTTTCCCTCAAAATCAATATTTCGGGTTGAAATTCCCAGATGCCACACAATTCGTAGACTTGGTGCAAAAGTATGGCATCATGTTATCCCAGAGGAAGATGATCATTGCCTAGAAATAAATTAAATTTCTTGTGATGCATCTTAAAGATGGAACTTATTATCTCGGTCCTCATATTGCTAAAGAATTGCAAAAGTTTTCTAATGAAAATCTTTCTCACAAGTAGGTTCAACAATTCTTTGGGATTTTATATTATCTAGGGGATTTTGTTCAAAAAATCACAAAGTTTATGAGTCCACTATAACAAATATTCAAGAAAGATGCTCCTCCATGGGGACCACATCAAACTAAGTCTATACACAAGCTTAAGGAAATTTTGCAACACCTCCCTCCTTTACAAATCTCTTCCACAAGGAAGTAGGTCTTGCAAATAGATGTCGATGATGAATATTGGGTTGCTCTCCCTTTTGAAGAAATTGATAGAAAGCAATGAGTTTATAGATACAAGAGTGGATAATTCACTCAAGCGGAAATGCATTATCACTCTACATTCAAAGAAATCTTGGCCATAAAATATGTCATTAAAAAGTTTGAATTCTATCTTATGGGACATCATCTCCTTGTGCAAATGGATATGTCCTCATTCTCTCAAATGCTGAAATTCAAGCGAAGCAAACTTCGCGTCCATTGCTTCTTAGATTGGCATAATGGTTTTCAAAGTATTTCATTAAGACCAAACATATTATGGGAAAAAAGAATATACTTGTTGACTTTCTATCCAGACCGCAAGAATTTTCAATAGACTCCCTTTAGACAATCTTCTTTCCTACCTTCGTTAATAAAGTTTAATTGGACTAGACTTGTGACGCCCCGACGACCCCGATCCATTAGGGTCACCACATTTCTTTCCTTATCTTGGATGTCCTTCTCTTTAGATCAATGGACTTTAGGGAGTCCATGTGAGGGTTTTATCACATACTTCATTGGTCCCTATGCAATGTATATGGCAAAAGCGTATCCAACAATTCCCTTTCCTACACTCAGAAATGATGCACACGAAATACACATATAGATAATAACCGAGCACTTTTTATTTACATAAACTAGATGGACATCGTTAGTCGGTACACCAAAAGGCCGCGGTTTTCTATACTCGGCTATACTTCAAAAGTTAGCCGACATTTCCGATAGCTATATACATAGAGTCTATCATTCAGTGTTAGTGTCCAAAAATTTTCCTTGTTGTCCTCACCATCCTCGGTCACTCCACACCATTCGATCCCCCATCGTTGTCGTCCTCTAGTGGTAGTGGCAACGGCCCCAAAGTACGCCCATTCCTGCAGACGTATAGGATGACATACTCCTGACGCACAGGACCTAAGGGAAGATCGGTGTTGATCATCACGAGCACCCTCATTCAAATGAATGTCAGTCCCATCATATCAGGATCCTCATGCTCTTATTGCTCCCACTGTAAGTCGATAGAGATCCCGTAGAATGTACTAGGAGGTGCAGGCAGCAAAGGCATCTTTCTTAGTTTGAAATATGTTAGTCCCATAAGGGGTGAGTTCAACCACTTAACAACTAAAGATCTACTAAACTATATTATGCAGAACCATCATCATATGATTTCATACAAAATACACAAAACACATAACTAGAGGTTATGCATTAAATCAATAGAGCTTTTCAATGCAATGGCATAACGCAACAAAACAATCGAGCTTTAAAACCCAACAAATTTTTGATTTACTATCACTATCTCCCAGAGGACCAGTGTTTGTGTCCCTCCAGGCATTCGCACCCAAACCGGCATCACGAAAGCCTCCAGTTCCATATTTCAGTCACCAAGCATCCAGAGTGTGTTACGTCACACCTCTAGGCATCTCACACCTCACCTAGCATCACGAGGAATTGCTGGGGTTCACCATGTAAATGATTGCCTCTACCCTTTGGAATGTATATCGTCATACGTCTGGGCATCCCGATACTACTAGGGAACCTTTGGAGCTCATTGGTCCCCACGCATTCAAAGGCATTGCCACTACAATCCTCCAAGCAACCAGTCTCCCAGGGCTTTGTCGTCCCGAGGGTCTGACAACAGCAGTAACACATCAACCATGGTATAATAACTAAATCATTTTAATGCCAAAACTTTTTCAAATAATCAATATGGAGAATCCCATGGATTCTTCTTGAAATTCCATGTTTACAACTCACCCTTTAGCATTTTCAAAATCCACCAGAAAACGAGAATGGTACCAACGCTCGTAGCTTACGACGATCGACGTGGATGATTCTGCTCGGCTATGCACCGATACATGGACGATTTGACGTGATCAAATATGATCATCTTCCAACCAAAAATGCATTATTCCATATTTAATTTTTAGTGATCGGAAAGGAATCTTGAATTGGTGATGCCCGATCATGGATTGGTAATGCACTGACCATGAGCCATATAGATGGATCGGGAACCAACTAGAATGAGCTCAAGGATAAGACCCGACTATTCTGTCACTAATTCTAAGGTCCATGAGTGCCTTGACTTAGTGCTAGACCATGGGTAGCCTTAAGATTGGACTCGAACCGATCAAAGGACAACCGACCTTATTGGCCGACTAATCATCCAAAGGAACGGTTTGGGCGAATATAAGATGTAATGGCCGAACCTCGGGTGTACATGATTCGATTTTTCGAGGTGTACCTAATAATCCATTCTCTGGCCTCGGAACCAACTTGGATGATGAAGTTCTCTAGATCGCTTTATTAATGAAGAAAAAGACAAAATTAAGGAAAACTCTAGAAACCCCTCATTAAATGAAGGGTGAGTTGTTATTTGAATAGTCAAAAGTCATGATGGTGACCAAAATTTCTTTGAAGATTTTAGAAAAAGGCGGCACATATGTGGACCAATTAGAGAACGATACACAAGCCCTCATTAATGACTCGAATGTTCTAGAATTGCCGAGTTGGCAACTATTGCACAATTATGTTCAAACTTCATTAAATGTCCATTAAATGTGGCATATAGGTGGACCAATGGAAGAGCATTTGATGATGCCTAGCAACTTAGATTGCCAAGCAAGGCCTTTAACCATGCAAACTCACTTTCTAGGTGTAATTATGAGGCAAAGTAGGCTTGCCACCCAAGGACTTTAGGTGGGACACTTAGAAAAATTAGAGTGGACCATTTGGCTTAAAAATAATGGCTTGAGATTTGCCTTAGAGAAGAAGTTGGTGACTCATAAGCTTAGGTGCCATCTAGAATCTTAGGTTATGATGAGTCTAAAGGATAGCTTTGGTGAACAAGACAAAGGTCAACCAATCAAGAGAAGACACTAGGCATCAAGGGGGGCTTATGTGTCCCCTAAGGCCATAGGCACATCATAAGCCTAAAGTGAGCCTTGGAGGGCAAGTAAATAGACGAACCAATTACAATCAAACACGAATAAGCATAGGCGCCAACTAAGGAGACTAGATTAGACAACTCGTTCCTTAGGCTTAATCATGAGATCTGCACTAATAATTGAAGAGGAGAAGGCCTATAAATGGGAGAAGGCTTATAAATAGGAGAATGCATCCTCACATTTTAGGAGGCTTAACCATTCTCTCCTTTCCTCTCCCTTCCTCTTCTCTCTTTTACGTCATTCTCCTCCAAGCTGTCTTAGGAGCCGTCCGGTCACTGAAGGAGCATCTTGGAGCTAGGCTAAAAAGTTGTAAGTAGAATCTCTAACTTTTGGTTAGGGTGATAGCCTACATTGTCGAGTTTAGTGGTGTGCTCACCCATGTAAGTCGTGTGTATGTTATAATGTTTTTTGTGTGTGTGTTTACTCATGTTTGCATGCTTGAGTGTGTTCACGCCTCAAGACAAAGTCAAGGTTTGCTCGGCTTGAAATCGACGTCAAGTTGCGATGGCCTAAGCATGCGACTTAAGGCACGAACCAAGAATCGTTCTTGGCATATTTTATAATATGATGTTAAGGGTTAGGGCACGCTCACTTGAATGAGCATGCCCTCAGGCCTTGCATACGTTGGCTAAGATAAAAGACGAAAAACCGGCTTGTGTGATGCTTAAAGAGTAAAAAGTACTTGTTGTCACATAGCGTTGGCGGTGATGCCTTGTCCATAGAATGCGATGCCCTAATTGAGTTAGGATGCCTGGGTTTGAGCTTGGATGCTTGGGGTAAGCTAACCCTGGGATGCCTAGGTTGAGCCTGGATGCCTTGGTGAGCTAGCGCCAAGATGCCTCGGTTGAGCCCAGATGCCCTAATTGAGCCAGATGCCTAACTTGAAGCTGGATGCCTCGGTTAAGTCGGGAGAGCTTGGTTGAGCCAGGACAACGGTAAATAAATTTGCATGAGTGCCGATATATGCATAAGCATGATATATTGATGTGTTCATTGATATGCTGAAATTAAGTATGCATTGAAGTATGTGGTAATGTACATCTGCATGTAGACGAGGATAATAATAAGTTTGCTATTGATCTGCCATCAACATTGCATTGTGAGTGTTGTATCTACTATATTTTGATAATGAGATATTCTCCTAGTAAAGAGTTAGGGGCTTTTACTTAATGAGTCTATCACACCCTGAACCTCGAGCACAAGCATATCCCTCGGTGGTTGACTAAATTGCGATGTTCCCGGGACACATCGCCGACCTATTGATTCATGCACAAGCAGAAGCGAGATAAACAATCCCCATACAACAACCAAACATAGGATAGAGAAGTAGAAAAACCAAATCAAACCAAACACACTTTTATAAAAAAAACCAAGTCAACCTACAAAGTTATATACAAAAGTCAAGGCCCCAAAAAGGACTACCTAGCTAACCTTACCCCGGACCCTCCTACTTGGGATCTGGGTCCACTATGACACTGTTAAGAATGTCGATGTCTAGCAGGTTAGCTATTTCCTCAACTTCAGGCTCCTGCTCATCCTCATGCAACTGGTTCGCCACGATGTCTGTGATGACATCGGCGTCCACAACAGGGTTGAGCTCAACATCACCCTCACCCTTGACGGCGGGTTCGTCGAAACCATCCATGGGACCTTCTCGTTTCCCATTAGGCCTGTGAGGAAACCACGCCTTGAATGAATGAGGTACCAACTAAGGTAGGCTCTCATCGAACAAGATCGTGGTCATGATGAGCTCACGGGTCCAGGGATTCCTGGGGACAGGGGAAGACGGTACTTTGCTCGCTATACCCTAGCGGCTGCCCAAAACGAACCAAATGAACTTCCATTTAGGAATCTGTAAAAAATGAAACCCACGGCGGAGTGAGACAATGTCTTAGCGAATTCACGCCTTAAACCCCAATTATGAAGGTAATACACCTAGAGGCGGTCTAATAACACATCACATAAGACTTACCTCGCCTCGGCGCCTCCCCGCACATCTATACGAATCATATAACATTTATAAATGCAATAGATGCAATCAATAAGCTGTAATGCCTCACTTTCAAATCAATCAATCACATGGGTCCCGATTATAAGGCCAAATCGTTATGACACGTCTCATTCCGTGCCACACAATTTTGTCCTATAATCGGGCATGATTATATCTCACTCGAGACACGTGTTCCAATTAATTACAGCCCCACGTGGCCCAGCCTACTTGATGTTTGGCGTCTTTTGGCATAATCGGGCATTGTCTCGCCCCATCAAGCACGTCAACATCTACCTTTAGATAGCGTTCTCGAAAGAGCATCGGCCTAGCCTCTCTTTGCAACCAGCATCCGTTGACAAGGGCATTCCATATAGGAGCATTGCCCACTCGACCTTCATTGGGTGATGGGTTCTCATAGCCATCACACGCACATCCAATTCCGACCAAGGACATTATGCTTTGCACTAAAATGTCTCAATTTAAAATAATGATCTTGGCATGTTTTCTTCATATTTAAAACACCCGGTAAATAATCGTGTGCATGTACACTATTATATTTGACCATAAAAGTGATATCATTCTTTTTAAAAATCTACTATTTTATACAAGTACCTAAAAACATTTTTGGCGTAAAAAATTGACACTCAATATTTTCTAATTAAATAGCAAAAATTCAAAATTTTAAAATAATAAATCAAAATCAACAACCGTCACTCAATTACACAATTTAACAATCAATTGTACAAATTAATTACACTATGACAATCAGCACGAAATTCGACAACCAGCTATCCCAATATAATTTCCACAATTTAATAAATAATTAAATAAAAATAAAATAATTAAATAAATGACTAATTAAGCTATATACACTAATCTAACCACCTAATTGGACTTAAATAAATAATGTACTAAGCTAATTAAATCACAGCATCTAATTAACCCATAACTAAACTAATCTAACCACATAATTAGCCTAATTAACTAACTAAATCACTAATTACTCTAACTAATCCTCATAATCCAATCTTAGTCTAAACTAATCATTCTCTAAGCATAATTAACTCCCTAAGTAGAGTTTAGCAAGTAAACTCACCGGATTAGCGAGCCAATGAGTTCACGGCGACGACGATGAGGAGGCGAGCGAGACTCGGGCCTACGGCGATGCCAATGGAGATCGGGAAGGTCTCAAAAATGGCCCATGAAGCTCATAGCCCAAGCTATGAGTTTCAGTTCTACCTTGGGCTGGACCGAATGACTATGATGGCTGGACAGGCTGGACCGGTGTGGAAGTGAGCACGACGGGACCGGGGGTGGCGGCAGCGGCGGCGGCTTGGGGATAGCTACGGGCGACCGGGCGGCGGCGATGAGCGGTTAGGGATGGCGAGTTGATGTCGAGCTAGCTTAGGACACGGCGGACGGCATGCGAGCGAGATGGGCGTGCAGGCAAAGCTTAGGTGGGCGTGCGGGTTGCTACGGCCGGCGGCTCAAGCGGTCAAAAGCGGGGGCTAGCTCGGCTCTTGCTGGTTTCTCTGGTTTGCTTCAGCAATAATGGAGGAGAAATGCTGAAGAAGAGGAAGAAGATGGGGTTGTAGTTGGAAAAGAGGGGACAAGGCCTTCAATGCTCCTTCAAAATATCCCAAAACACTAGAGTTTATGCCCCAAAAGTCTTCATCTTCATCCACAACCAATTTCCCTCCTCAAGCTTCCCCAACAAGCCAAGATAGAAGCTTAAATGTTGCACCCCTCCATGGCATACGAATTTCAAGCATTTCACCTTCAATTCCATTCAATTTCACTCCAATTAGCCTCCAATTGATGGCCAAAATGCCAAGGAGGAAGTCCACACTCAATTCTATAATTTTCCTCACCAATTGATCCAACTTGAAGACAAAAAATGCACACAAAAGGACCCTTCGAATTTCCAGGTTCAAAATCGTCCAATCTTGATTTTTTTCCAAAAGTTCGGACTTGCTGAAAATTCTTCGAATGATAATTCGACATTCCTAAAATAAATTGTAACATGCCAGAACTTTCGATTCCTAAAATTGAGTTCAATTTCGTGGTTAATTTCAATCAGACGCGATTTTAGTGTGACCTAACATACCGGGTAGCTTTTAGGAATTTTTAACGCATTTGACCTGTAGTCGATTATTTTCAAGCCACATTGTGTATCTTCGATTCATTGGTGACTCTCGGTTGTCATGAAAATCTCGAGATTTTAAATACGGGCACAGGGTACGGAAACGACAGAAAAATCGGTTTAGTGCCGTTCGACGCGAATTTTGTAATTAGGTGGAATCACCCACACTTTAATTACATGCCTTTGTTAAACCAACCTATCTCTGATTTCTAATTGATTTTAATGATACCGTATTGACCATTGTAAATTAGCATGGTCGAGTAGTTGATTTTTATCGAATTCTCAAGTCTATCACGTTTAGATTCCTTAATGACTTCACCTGATAGGTTAGTTATCTCGTGAGTAATCATCCCATTGTTTTCAGAATTGTAGGCACAAGGGAGTTGCGGTCTCACTAGAGGAATTAAGGTTTACCCCGGCCTTTTGAATATAAAAGATGTAGTGGGTGTAAATATAATGGCCGTGACAAAAATGGCTTGTAAATGTAACTAATGTAATTATTTGTTTGTAAATGATTGTTTTCCGATTGCTGGTTGTTGTCCGGGTGTTATTCATAACATGATTTGGAAAAATAAACCATTGAAAATCATTTGACAATGAAAATCAAAGGATTTGAAGCAACTCTCATGAAGATAGCATGGCTTAAATTCATGCACAAACTAACCAAAATGGTTTAGCTAAACAATTATAACCAAATTTATGTCAGGAAATTTTAGACCAATCATGACAAAACGGAAAAATTAGATGATGTCTATCGACAATCTAGTTATGGAAAAAATTCCCAAGTATGCATGACATGTTAACGAAAACTTTTGTGAAGAAATTTTTCCTAAATGAACTATGCATGATTTTATAAAAATCAAACAATAAGCAACCACACATCAGAAATTTGTTAGAACAGCAAGACATTTAGTCATTATCGTAAGTATTTGTCCCATCAAAACGGGTCTAAAAATTACCAATTTTTCACACAACAAAGCCAACATGATGATTGATAAGTTTTATGAAGGGATCAAGTATAGAATTTTTATAGAAAAATAAAACAAATATGTCAAAAGTTTGTTTAAACAAGGGTTAGAATGGGGGTCAGAATTTGATCTTATGTTCAAATTCTGGCCTACTTTTGGAAAAAGGAAAATACCCCTAATGATAAGCGATTGACACGAAATTAGTAGCATTTGAAATCTCTAGGTGTGCTTTACAACTTCTTAGAAGGGCTTGAGTGCAAACTAGGTCGATTTGATACTCTAAGATCGAAATCTCTAAAAGTGCGCATGTTAGTAAAAAAGCACAACACAAACATGTATTATTAAACCTCAAAGTCATTCAAGTAATGCACAAACAACATGAATAGATCACACACAACTTAGAATCGGATGCGACAAATAGTAGAGGTACGGACACTTGGAGTGCCAAAACTTGGCACGGAGAGACATTCAAGTGTCAAAATTAGGAAAGTGACACTTAAGTGCCAAAATCGAGCAAAATGAATCACTTAAGTGCCACTCCGATGAAAATCCAGCCAAAATGCTTTGACGTGGCAATTTTCCGGTGAACTAAGTGCAAAACGGCATTGTTTTGATGCTGACATGTTAAAAAATTAATATAAATTAATTAAATTAAATTTAAAACTAAATTTATTTAAAACATTTAAAAATAAAATTTAAAATTTAAAAATTTAAAATAAATAAATAAATAAATAATTTTTTTAAAAAAGGGAGGCAGCTAAAGGCTAAGCCTTTACGCCACCGCCTCCCACCGCCGTCGGGAAGGACCGGTGACGAGGGGGAGGGTTGGCTAGCGGCAAGGGCTTGTGGGCCCCTAGCTGCCGAGTCGGTTAGGGTCGCCACCGACCCTCCCCCTCATCGCCGGCCCTTCCCGCCGACGGTGGCGAGGGCTCAAGCCTCGCCGCCCCCTTTTTTAATTTTTAATTTTAAATGTTTTAAATAAATTTAGTTTTAAATTAAATTTAATTAAATTTTATATTTTTTTTACCACATCGAGAATCAAAATGATGTTGTTTTTGTATTATCTAGCTACATCGGCATGCAAAATGACGTTGTTTTGCACTTATTTCATTGTAAAATCGCCATGTTAGCATTTTGGTTGGATTTTTGCCCAGAGTGGCACTTAAGTGATCCATTTTACTTCGATTTTAGCACTTAAGTGTCACTTTCCTAACTTTTGTCACTTAAGTGTCCCTCCGTGCCAAGTTTTGGCACTTGGCTTGTACTTTTGCCAATAGTTAAGATAATCATCTAACCCAAAGTCAACATGCGAAGATGTTACACAATTCAATGACAATACGAGATGACTCAAGATTCATAATGACATGCTTGAGGATTTCTAAGTAAACATGCACTTTTTGACACAAATTTATCATGCGAAATGGCACTCAAATGTAATGACATAAGCATGTACTCAAATCTTGTAACACGTAGTTGGAATGTTAAGAAGGCATCATCACAAGATTTGGTCTCTAAAAGACCCAAACGAGCATGGTAAAACACGTACATGGTTAGGTTTAGCCCTAACTTTTAAATGATAGAACGAGCATGATTTCGGACCCCTAAAAACATGCAAAAATCCAACAAAAAATCCTATATGTAGATCATAAAATGAGGAACATTTTTGTTAAGAATCTGAAATTCAATTGAGATCATATGAGTCATGAAAAACATGACAAGACAGACACACGATGTGCAAAGTCTATGTTACTGTAGCACCCTTCACATTAATGTATGCAATTGGCACACTAAACAACATCAAAACTTTATGAATCATATATCAATTGAGCACATACAACACATAATTCATCTTTCATGGAGGTCTCAAGGTTAAACAAGGTCAATTATATGTTCAAATCTACCTAAACTCATTTCAGACCAAAATATAGCAGACAGACTAAGACTCGAATATGAGGGGTTTTGACCTAACTAATCATGTACAAAAATTCAAAAAAATATATAAAACATACATCACACAATTACAAGCAACTTTTATGAAGGAAAGTTCATCAAAAAATTAACACAGAGATTAGTACAAAAATGACAAAGTCAGAAATCAACTTAGAGCAGATTGACCTAGGCTCAAATCTGAGTGGTTTTGACCTAGTTAAACACATTAAAAAATTTTGAAAAAAAATAGAGGACATTCTCAACATAACAAAAAACAATTTTCATGAAGGAAATTTTGTCCAAATATGATCACAGAAAGTAGAAAAAAAAAATAGCAAAGTCAGATTTTGGAACTAGAACATAGCTCAAAATAGACCTAAACTACTACAGAATCGCGCAACTTCAGCGGTTTTTTTTTTTTTTTTTTTGGGAGCCAAACGTCATTCAATCGCTCGAATTTTTCTCTCTCGAGCATATTCCTTTCAAGAGATTTTTTTTTCTCTCTCCATCGTTCTCTCCATCTTTTAAAAAATTGACTGAAGAATGGGAAAAAGGAGGCAACTCTTCGCTGGAGTTCTGGCAAAAGAAAATCTCCACCGACTTAATCTCTCTCTTGGATGAATTCTCCGCTTGTTCTCTCTTCAAGGATTTTTCTATTTTGGATTTCTGGAAGTTTGAGCAAAAACTCTCCACTCATTTTCTCTCCGTGGATTTACTCCACTCATTCCGTCCATGGCGGAGAATACAATCAAGGCAACGGATTTTTTTCTTTTATCAAAGGGAATGATCGAGCTATTCGTGAACTTCACCGCACAATCCAAGGAGATTGTTCATAGCTAAGACCAGAGCAAGTTCAGATTCTAGATTCGGCTAAGTCTTCTCAATCTCTACTTGCATGTTTATTGCGTTTAGATTTTGATTTCAATAGATTTTGTTGATGTTGATTTCATTGGTTTTATTGAAGAAGAAGCTGAGGAAACGATCTTGCATTCGCAACATCAAACAAAGGATCATAAACTTCAATTTCTTCCCGGATCGAGCTTCGACTCCAATTAAGACTAGCAATCCATTTCTCCACTGATCTATGATTTGAAGTCTTGTTTCTGGAGATCATCTTCATTGATTGAAGCTTGGGATTCTCCATTTCCAAAAGTTTCGATAACAAAATCGGAGCTAAGTTTTCCACTTCTTCTCTCTGTTTTAGTTATAGAATGTTATCGGATTCAGGTTCTTCACTGAGTTCAATATATTTTTGTTGATTAACAGCCCCACAGTCGTTGAATGGTGAACATCTCCGAAGCTGGATCAGTGATTTGGGCGTTCAATCCAGCTCGTAGATTGGCGATCCGATCGCCGATCCGAGCTTTTGGGGAGTTTGTGAGGCCTATCCGATCAAACAAGCTCTTGCAAAGTGGAGGATTTCTCCATTAATTCTCTCTCTAGCCAAAAGACAAATGAAGCGGCTAATTTTGTCTACTACGAAGGAGATTGATGAAGCTTCCGGCCATTTCTCTCTCATCTATGTTTTTCTGATTTGATCGAATAGAGTTTCCACCGCAGGATTTTTCTCTCGCTGTTCGGTTATCAGAAGCTTGAAGTTGCTAGCGTTTTGATTTCCAGAAAAAGCGCAGCAGCAAGATTCGGCTAAGTCTTCTTAACCTTCACGTTTATACTTATCAGGATTATATCTTCACTTCGGCAACTCTCGCTAATTGGATTTAGTCGATTTTGTTGAAGGAGAATTTGAAGAAACGCTCCTAGATTGTAACTCTTGAGAAGCGGTTGCAATCATCAAGTTTAAAGCCGAAGCATCCATTGATGAGTTTCGTAAATCAAAGATCAGAGATTGATGATGAACGAAATCCAGTCGATCTGAGATTCAGCAAACTTCGGTCTCATCTTCGTTAGTGTTCAGCAAAACAAAGGATTAAGCACGAAGAAAAAAAGCTAAGTGGGTCACTTTTTTTCCTTAGGTTTTGGTTAACACGGATTATACTTTGATTGCTTTTGCATGCTTCTTGTAGATTGACATTAATCCTTGACGATCCATGAGGTTCGATGAAGCTCCGATGATCGTTGATCGGCAACCGTTCAATCGCAATCGGTCGCGTTCGAGTTCAAGTTAAAAGGTAACTTCGAAAGCTTGAATCTCGTGAAGCGAGGTTGGATCATCCAACCAGGGTTAGGGTTCAATTTTAAGTAAATTTGTGATGTTTGGATGCTAGATGATTGATTGAGATGTTGATTTGCTGTGGATGAGTGTTCCCGAATGAACTTGAATGATTGTAATTGATTTAGCTTGAATTTACAATTTCATAGTTATAGGACTGGTCTAATGATTTGGCCAAAATGAGGTCTTAAATGACCTCATTTCATCTAGAGGCCTCTTAGACATTTAAAATACACATCGTAAGCTTCGAATCGACAGGTCGCATGCCCAATTGAGTGTCTTTTGATGCTTTAAAACACCTCCGAAGATGAGTGATTCTGTGGTAGTTTAAGTGGATTTTCAGTTCTGCTCTTGTTCCGAAATGAGATTTTACAAATTTCATGTAGCATTTTGTGATGATTTTTGGACAATCTTGCCTCATGAGTTTTGTTCCAAATAATCTTATGCATGTCCTGTAATTTTTTCGAGATTTTTGGATGTGTTTAACTAGGTCAAGTCCACTTAGATTTGAGCCAAGGTTAGTTTGTTCAGTGTTGATATCTAATTTTGTCATTTTTGTACTAATTTCTGTGTTGAGTTCCGGAAGGATTTTTTTTTCATGAAAGTTGCTCATAATTGTGTGGAGAATATCCTGTAATTTTTTTCGGAATTTTTGGATGTGATTAACTTGGTCAAAATTGCTTAGATCCAAGCATAGGACAACTTGCCCTACATTGGTCCGAATTCTGTTTTGGTAAAATTGAATCCACAATTGAGCTTGTTTGGTTTCAAATCCTTCATGAAAGTTGAAATGCATTCTATATATGTTTAATGATGTATGCTTTACAATTTTTTGTTGGCAAGTGAGTTAATTGCATGAATTAAGGTGAAAATGTGCTGCAATAATACATAGCTTAGATATACATATCCGTTTTGACATTTTTGTTATGGCTCATGCGATCATATTTAGGTTTCGAACTTCCAATCAGAATTGTTTATCATTGCATGCTCTGTTTGTAGGATTTTTGTAGGATTTTTGTATGTCTTGAGATGGTTGAAATCATGCTCGTTCTGTGAAGTTAGTGCTGAAACGAAATCTTACTGTATATGCATCTTGCCATGATTGTTTGAGTCATTTAGAGACGAAATTTTGTGATCATGGCTTCTTGACAAGTAAACTGCATGTTACAAAGTTCGCATACATGTTTAATTATATTATTTGAATATCATCTTGCACATTAAATTTGTGTCACAAAAGTGTTCATCACACTTAGGATTCCCAAGTATAACATTAGGAATCTTGAATTATTTCATAATGTCATTTAAATCGTATGACATTTTGCATGCCGACTTAGGATTAGATGGTTATCCAAATTTTCCATTGCATCCGATCCTAAGTCCCATGTAATCTCTTCATGCCATTTGTCCATTATTTGAATGGCTATGAGGTTTTCTAATGCATGCTTGAATTATGTTTTTCTTAGTTACCGACATGAGCACTCTTAGAGATCTCGATATTAGAGCACCTAATTGACCTAGTTTGGACTTGAGCCATTCTAGGAAGTCGTAAGGCATGCTTAGAGATTTCCAATGCCACTAATTTCACACAGATTTCTCATCTAAAATTCTATTTTTTTTTTCAAAAGTAGATTAGAATCTGAACACGGGATCAAATTTGGACCCCTGTTCTAACTCTTGTTTAGACAGACATTTGATATTTTTGTTCTATTTTTTCTATAAGAATTCAGCACTTGGTCTCTTAATGAAACTTGTTTGTCAAAATATTGGTTATGTTGTGTGAAAATATGATGATTTTAGAATTTTTTTAATAGGAAAAATCTTTGTGATATTGGTTGAGTGTTCTGCTATTTTGACAATTTTCTGACATGCTGTTGTTTGTTGTCTGATTTTTGTAAAATCATATGTAGCTTGTTTAGGAAAACTTTCTTTATAACAGTTGTTTGCCATCTTTTCGTGCGTGTTATGGAATTTTTTTCATCACCAAATTGTTATTAGACATTGCCCAATTTTGTTGTCTTTACATGCTTGTTATGAAATTTCCTTTATATGAACTTGATTGTGATTGTTTTGATAAACTTCCTAGGTTAGTTTGTGCAACTCCCTGTGGTTGAGAACCGTGAGGAAAATTTCATGTTCAAGTATTCCTAAATCCGACCTTTCCCTTCCTCTCCTTTTGAATGAGATTGGCGATGAGATTAGGTCGCGACAATAGTTGGTTGGGGTATTCTGCAAATTGCTTCGGTTCAAGTCCATTTGCTCAGGCCAAATGATTGTGGTTCATGGGACTACAATGTTTCATGGGCTTCTATAAATCCAAGTCTCAATATCCGTACTCCAGGATTATAAAATAAAATAAAATGAAAATGGCACTAAAGTTTATTGGAGTTGCTTTGCGTAATGTTTTGCCTTAAAGGAAATTCCTAGAACACTGCATGGGTGTAAGCTAGAGAAACGGAAAACATGCCCCATCGATGTGGCCCTACTGTCAGGCATGATAACATTCCAAACATCTCTTGCACAAATCTCTCTTTTTCAAGCTATGGAGTTTTTCTTTTTGGTAGACATAAACTAATTGATGACTTAATAACAACAAGAATAAGCATTAGAGGTGTCAATGAGCCACAAGTCCAGGTGTCAGCTTCTAATAAGCCCATAGTAAACCCAGCCAATGAGCATCAATCCACTATTGCACTATTAGATTTTCTCTTCCCCTGTATTAACTGATACTCTCGCTTGTCTGAAGATTAAAAGTCTCAAGCCGGCCCAAGAAAATAAGCAATCCAATATTAACACCATATCTCGTTTCCAAAGTTTACTCAGACCTGTGATGAGAAGTCTAGGCATCATCAAATGCCTAACCAGAGCACAGGATATCATTGATCTGCATTTGGGAAGAAGAGAAGACGGACAAAAGGGAAAAAATGCAAGAGAAAGAAAGTCAATGATTGACTAGACCATATCTAGCACGACACAACGCACAATCTGAGAAGAAGATATGATCTGTGAACAAGTAGCTTCATACGCAGTAGCAACATGCGATCATTTCTGTTCGATCTCTCTGTCCTTATCCATGTACTTCTTGGTGTTGAACTTGTCCGTCTCGTGAGAAAGGAGTAGCCACACGTGCGTTATGATTTCTCCGCCCTGCCTCAGCGGCTTCGTGTGGTGGTATTGCTGGCAATTGTACGCTGCGAAACATAGCATCTCAGTTCAAATGCTGCCAATGAGCTCCCACGTGTCTGTAGTACTTTTCAGCTCTCTCGCGATTGTACGCGCTTCCTCGACAACATTCCACCCTCTGGTGATAACTGGTTCGAGGTGCCCATATAAGGGAATTTCTTGGTCGTACTCTGTTCCTGATAGAATTTTCTGGATGTTCTCTCTGTCGCGCTGCTCTTTTGGGATTTGCTTCAAGAACGTCTTGAACTTCGTGTAAGCATTTTGGCAAGTGAACTTGGCTGTGGTCAAGGAGAGTATGTGAGGATGTAGTACTAGAAGGAACATCATGTAATCTGATATCAGCTTGCTTGCCTCGTTATGGGTTGAATCTTCAGGGCACGAATAGTTGCAGATATAGGTTGCAATGTACCATATGATAATGCTTCTATCGAATGTCACCTTGATACTCCATTTGAGCTTATTTGGAGACTCGTGATGGCGATGATTATGAATGCCGAGTGTCCATTCGCCTCTTTTCGTGAAAGGTCGCTGGGCTCTCTCTGTTTTGAATTTTTTCATGTCTTCAAGCAATAATTTTTCAAATACAGGGGAATTTGCACAGATTTCGTTAACCAATATCTCTTAAACTTGTCAGCCTTGCCGAACGGTTTGAGGATTTTGAAGTGCCAGGGCTGTTTCTCGGATAGGCAGAAATCCAAAAAATCGAATTGCTGAATTCTGTCTTCAGAGATCGTTTGACAAGAAATCTCAGAAACTTCAAGACCATTGTATTATCAAGGTGGTTCCTATTCATTATAATCGCCCAATCCGAATAGAATAGCTTCAATAACTGGTAAGTTTCCAGAAGCACGACTCCTGTCAGCAGCCCAAACGTGTAGATAACATACGGACCTCTCCAGTGTTGGTCAAGGAAAAGCGCCATGAATCCGCCTAAGGTCAGCAGCTAACTGAAATAACTGATGGCGCGGAGCGTGATCCCACGCTTGGTTTAAGGAACTGGTGCTTTAGTGTAGAGGACGTCGTACATGAAATCAAGTTCCATATCGGTTGTCAAGAATACTTCTTTAGGACTGTAGTTTTTGATCAGCTTGTTACGATGCTTTATAAACACAGGGTGCTTCAGCCAGTCCACAAGGTGAGGCTTTAAGCAATCAAACCGATAGTAAGCCTTCAAGAAAATATCGAGATTGGGATCACGGAGCTTCTTCAATGCAGTGAACATCTTTTTTTATTCATCGAAATCCTCTTCTCTCATGTTTGTGTTCTTGTCGTACACACAGAAGAGTGCCCAAATTGTTTCTCCATGATGAATTTATGAGATGGGCTTAAGGCCCATCCGCTCAAGTTGGGCCCAAAAAGGCCCAGCCCACTGGAATAGGGCCCGTGGATGGGGGAAGGTATAAAAGGGAGGAGAGAGAGAGAGAAGACACCTCTTGGCATAACAATTCCAACGTACCTTCCTTTCCCTCTCTTTTTCTCCCAAACGCTTAAGGCGACGCCGTTTCCCTATTCAAGTCGAATTGACATCATCGGATCAGAATTTCTTCCTCGTTCTTCAGTATTGGTGTTTAATCTGTGGCTAACAAGGTATGCTCGAATCCGTGGTGTGCTTTATGATCGGTGATACGTGTTTTTCCCGGGCTTCGTCTTCCGCATTGATTTAGGGGTTCGATTCAGTGTCGAATCCGGTTTTCAGGGATCCGTTATTCCCAACATTGATATCAAAGCCCTAGTTCACATTTTTCTCGATCAATTTGATGTTTTTGATTGATTTTTTCCGCGAAAGAACTTCGGCTGTATGGATCGGGGCAAAAATCCCGACACCCGAGCGCTTTTCTGCCATTTTTACGAGTTTTCGTAAGTCGAAATCAAATTGTGATGGCATAGGAAGAAAGGCGACATCGAGACGAGTCCGGCTATACGTCGAGTGCCGCCGGGCGACGCTGCACGCGCCGGAGGCGCTGGATCGCCAAGCGCGTGCGGCACACGCGCCGGTCGGTAAACCGGCACGTGCATGCCGCCGGCGGGCGACCGGCACGCGATGACGTCACGTGACGTCATCCAACGGTCGGTAACCGCTCGGATGACATCATCGATGACGTCATTGCCGACGACGTTTTGCCCGGCGGTCACCGGCCGGCGACCCGACCCGATCGTCGACCCGACCCGACTCGCGGACGCGGCATGCACCCGGACGTGCCGGATGACGTCTGCGTGACGTCATCCCCCGCACGCGTAAGGCACGTGCGGTCGGTCCGTGCGAGCGGTCCAACCGGCCCAACTGGCCCGACCGGCCCGTCCGGTTCGACTGTTGCGACCGGTCCGACCCGCGCGCCCATTGACCTGAACCGTTGACCTACGACCGTTGACCATTGACCGAACGTTGACAATTGACTTTGACCGTTGACCGTTGACCCAAAAAAAGAAGAAAAAAAAAGAGGAATTTGTTTCTTTTTCAATCATGCCTATGTGGGTTATAAGTAATCCATTTTGAATTCTGCATTTGTTCCATGAATTTTGTAAAATTATGTATTTTCCCTTATATTTATTATGGATTATAAGTGATCCATTTTTTAGTTCTGCATTTGTTGTAGGGACTATGATGCGTTATGCAAGGATACCCGCAATCCCGAGAACGGACGAGGGAAATGCAAGACTTAAGAGGCCGATGTCGATTTAGCTAATTATCGGTGGCATGATGGTGATTTAGTATCACATGTGGTCAGGGTCAATCAGATGATACAGGAAATCATCTGGAATGGTTATCTTATGCCAGATTTTGAGAAGGTACCGGCTTTGATGAACACTCTTCCACCTGAATGGCAAGCAGTGTTGGATCGGCTATGGGAGGTCAACGTGGTCCCGGGTTATAGGAGGCTGGTGGAAGCTTTTGTAAGAGAGCACTATAGGATTGAGTTGGCCAAAAATTCAACCCTTAGATTGAACGCCACATGGTGCCGAGTGAATGCGCCTTGGAGGCGACATGAATGCTCTCCAAAAGTTTTTCCATGATTGGCAAATGTGCCTTCAGTTTTCTCGGATGTTTTAACGATAGATTAGAAGGGACATTCCCTATTTATTTCTTTGATTAATTATGTAATGTTTAGTACCTGATTGTTGTTGATGTAGCAACCGATATGTTAGTTGTATAATGTGAAAGCATTGTTATTTTATTGGATGTTTAGATAATATTTGCTTTCTGTTACTGCTGATTGCTATGGGTAGTTAGCTGTGGGTAGTGATAGAAGTTTTTTTGTAACTTCGTAGAATGTATTTGCATAAGACAATTATATTAATAATAATTTTGAGTTAGGATTTTGGAGGATGATTGGAAACGTAGTGACCTTTTGATTCTGAAGCCTTACTTGAAATTATTCATTAATATGATGGATCTATGCAAATAGGGATGCATAAATGATAGGCATTAATTATTCGTGCATATATGTCTGATGTGTTCAGATCGACGGTTTCAACAACTAAGAACGTGATTGCTAATATGAACAGTAACAATTATGAAATATTGAATAAAAAGATTCAATATGTGCTGGAAAAGCAAGAAGCACTAGAAGCTTTTGACCATGTTATGGAAGATTTTGAGGATGCTGTGCCCCACCTTGAGCTGGTAGAGGACCTCTTGACGGCATGTGAGCCAAAAATAGATATTTGTAATGCTGGTTCTAGCTCTGAAAGGGCTTTGTGCTCTAAGCGCAAGTGTATTGATTCGTTCAATATGTGGGAATGCAAAGGATCAAGTCCTTATTGCAAGAAATCAAGAGTTAACCAACACAAGAGAGGAAAACGTCCTCAAGTGAAGAAAATGTCAAGGGTGAGGTGTTACAATTGTGACAAGAAAGGTCACTATGCTTACAACTGTTGTGAGTTAAAGAAGTCAACACCTCTTGTACATTTGAGAACTTTGCTTATGTGTCAAGTTCAATATTATTGGCTGAATCCAATCCTTTGTGAACTGTAGATTCGGAAGCGACGGATCATAGAGGGAAGGATAGAGAATCATTCGTGAAATTCCGACGAGTACCAACTAGAACCGAGTGGATCCATATAGGAAACAACTCTAGAGCTGATGTAAAGGAATTGGCACCGGCCAATTGAACATGAGTGGTGGACGCACCTTTGATGTTCTATATGCTCCGAAGATTCGTCGAAATTTTGTGTCTGTTTTTGATGTTGGTTAAGTTTGGTTTTGGTATGAACTTCCATAATAAAGGTGTAGATTTGTGTTTAGATACAAACTACTATGATTGTGGTCACTTACTGAATGGTTTTATTGTACTAAATATTGACTGTGATGATGTCAATATGTTATTCCCTGTTTCAACTTTTCTACCTTATATCATAATGATGTGAATATGGTGGCATGCTAGACTTGGTCATATAGGCCAACAACATATGAATAGACTAGCCAAAGAGGGCTTGTTGGGCAATATTGAAAAAGTTGATTTGTCCATATGTGAGCATTGTCTAGTAGGGAAAATGACAAGGAAACCATTTGGAAAAGGTAAAAGAGCTGAATTTCCTCTGCATTTAATCCATTTGGACGTCTGTGGTTCAATGAATGTGAGAGGAAGGCAAGGGGTTGTTTATTTCATCACTTTTTATAGATAATTATACTCGAGTCGGATATGTCTATTTGATTTCTCATGAATCTAAAGCATAAATTGTTTCAGAAGGTTTGTGAACCTGGCAGAAAATCAATTAGACAAGAAAATAAAGGTATTTAGATCCGATCGAGGTTGAGAATATTTATCCGATAAGTTTAGAAAATTATGTGATGAAAAAGGAATAGAAAGATAGTTGTTTATTCCATATACTCCTCAACAAAATGGTGTTGCGAGAGAGAATAATCAGAACCCCACCGGAATGGTTAGGTCCAAGATGGCGCATGCTAACTTACCTATCATTTTTTGGAGTGATGCATTGTTAACTCACTGCCAATATACTTAACCGGATGCCTTATAAATCAGTTATTTCCACAGCAAGTGAGTTATGGACAGTTAGAAAACCGGACTTAAGTTTTCTTAAGCCATGTGGTTGTGTTGCCTATACTCATGAGTCATCTCACAAGTTTGGGAAATTGGGTCCCAAAGAAAATAAGAGTATTTTTATGAGATATTGCGAACACTCAAAAGGGTATGTGTTCATAGGTGAGCAGGAAAGTGGGAGTATAACTGAATTTAAATTACTGAATGTCATATTCTTAGTGGATTAATTTCCTAAGAGGAGCGAAATAAGGGAAAATAACTCCCTATTTGAAACCTTGGATCAAGATAATGATGTTAGTGGAGTTCGTCCAAGTGGGAGTAATATGAGATGTAATGAATTGAATTCAACTCATTCTCAATTGCAACCACCTGATGTGACGACATCATCATTACCTAATCCAAGTGGGAGCATGATGGGGAATGATGTGCTAAGTGTACAATCTCCCATACGGTGAACAAGTCGCCAAAGTATTCCCCGTCAACGTTTTGACATTGAAGGGGAAACTGTTATGGTTGCTCCACAAGATGAGGATGAGCCAAGAAATATTAATGAGGCTCAAATGCCTTAGTAAGGAAAAATGGATTTATGCAATGAAAGAGGAGATAGAGTCAATGAAGTCAAACCAAGTCGAGAACCGATTGATCTTCCAAAAGGGACTCGAGCTATTGGGGACAAGTGGGTTCTCAAAATAAAGCGAAAGGCTGATGGCTCAATAGAAAGGCATAAGGCTCACCTTGTGGCGAAGGGATATAATCAACGTGAAGGAATTGATGATGAAAATACATTTTCTCCTGTAGTGAGATTTACCTTGATTCGCATTATTCTAGCAATAGTGACTAGTATGGATCTTGAGTTACATCAAATGGATGTAAAGACTGCTTTCCTCAATGGAGAATTAGAGGAAGGAACATATATGGAACAACCTGCTGGTTTCATAATGAAAGGCCAAGAAGAAAATGTATGTCGACTTTGGGGGTCGATATATGGCCTTAAGCAATCATCGAGACAAAGGTATATACATTTTCATAATGCCATAGTGGCATATGATTTTACAATGATTGACAAGGATCATTGTGTATATATCAATAGATCCAATGATCAATTTGTGATCATATCATTATATGTTGATGATATACTAATTGCCGGAAGCAATATGGAGTTGGTTAATACTTTGTCAAGAGATAGTTGTCTTCTAACTTTGAGATGAAGGATATGGGTGAGGTTGCATACATTCTTGGAGTTAAGATTTCGAGAGATCGTTCGAAGAGATCGTTGTCTCTTTCGCAAGAAACCTATATAAATAAGGTTCTTGAACGATTTCGTATACATGACTGTAAACCCATAGAAACTCCTATTGCAAAAAGGTGAAGGATTGAGCCATAGTCTATGTCCAAGGACTCCATAAGAGAAGGAACAAATGAAACACGTTCCTTATGCTAGTGCTGTTAGGAGCTTGATGTATGCTATGATGTGTACAACACCCGACATATGCTTTGCAGTCAGAATGGTGAGCAGATACCAATCCAATCCAGGTCAAGCACATTGCAAAGCCGTTAAGAGAATATTGAGGTATCTGAAGGGAACTGCTGATTATACGCTGAGTCATTAAGGAAAGGATCTGCAACTCAAAGGCTATTGTGATACTGATTGGGGAGGAGATTTAGATGAAAGAAAATCTACCTCTGGGTTTGTTTTTCTTACCGAATGATGGCACCATGTGTTGGAGCAGTAAGAAACAAAAGTGTATAGCCTTATCCACGATGTAAGTTGAGTTCGTGGCATTATCAGCACCAGTGTAAGAAAGTGTTTGGCTTAAGAGATTTTTTAGATCATTTAGGTGTTATTGGAAGTGCTGCAGATTCATTGTTGGTTAACTGTGATAGCCAAGCAGCAAAAAACGTATACCAAAGATCCAAAATATCATGGTAAGACCGAACATATAGATACCAAGTATAATCTTGTCAAGGATATGGTTGCACGAAAAGATGTGAACTTAGAGTACATATTACGCATAGAATGGTAGCAGATCCTATGATAAAGCCAATACCTAGAGATGTGTTTTGTGGCCATATGAAATCTCTAGGATTGCGTAGAGGTTAATGTACTGAATGTTGTAATTTCCCTAAGTGTTCACTTTTGATGAATTTGTGTTTTCATCATTAATGCCTATGAATCTTTGTTTGATCTTTATGCATCTTAATGCTTAGTGCATTACTTTAAGTTGAGAAGTATGTCGGACAGATATAAGATTAGCCCACTCACACGGGTAATCGCCTCTATTTCTTGTGTGATAAATAGAGATCGAGACTGTTTTAAAGCTTATTATCTAGGTGATAATCGAGAGCTCAAGCTTAAAACACGTATGTCGCCTTAACTAGGTGTTAAGATATAATACTTACTATGTCCGAAAGTAAAATACCCCACATGTTTTACTTTATCTGTCTAAGATGCCAGATGTAAGTTCTGATGAATTTTGTGAATGAGTAGATACGTGAACTCAAGTTAGACATTGGGTATGTCTGAACTATCATCTGTACGGTATTGAAAGGTGTAGACATACGCTCCATGGGAAAGGAGTTAATACCGTAATACGTATTTCATACTACGTATGCATGAGACGACCAATAAGAGTGGCAAAAGTTTGATCTCAACTTTTATGTCGTGTGAGACTCTTGAGGAAGAGAGTTCCTCAATTTCTTAGTCCCATCATGACTCTTACTTATTCTCAAGATTTCTATTTAGTGTTTGCTATCTTAGGATGTTGCCAATGGTCATGAGTGATTCGATCTAATGGGGCATTTCTAGAAAAGCAAGCTGAACTGAAATTGAGAGTTTGAAGGAAAGAGGAAGATCGAATTTGGAGAATCACATTGTAGTTTTGTATTCACCGGTTAACCAATTATGATTGTTTTTGTGATAATCATAATTGTGAATACAATATATATATATATATATATATATATATATATATATATATATATATATCATTGTTTAAAAGAGATCAAGAGAGATATAAAATGTGATCGATCGATCTAGGTACTGCATACTAAATCTACTCGGAGTGTGATGCCCATTATGAGCTACTATATATTCCTAACAGATGTATAGCAACGAGCTCTCAAAGTATGCTGGTCGCACGGATTATTCACCGGTATGAATGTTGAAGAGAGGAAAAGAGGATTCTGTTCGGCCCACCATGTTAAGTGAGAGTCTATGATGGATTATTCTCTGATGGGGCTAGGTAGGGCCTGTCCGCCCATGTTGGTTTTGGACTACCATGTGCGAGTGGGAGATGATGAATTTATGAGATGGGCTTAAGGCCCATCCGCTCAAGTTGGGCCCAAAAGGCCCGGCCCACAGAATAGGGCCCGTGGATGGGGGAATGTATAAAAGGGAGGAGAGAGAGAGAGAAGACACCTCTTGGCATAACAATTCCAACGTACCTTCCTTTCCCTCTCTTTTTCTCCCAAACGCTTAAGGCGACGCCGTTTCCCTATTCAAGTCGAATTGACATCATCAGATCAGAATTTCTTCCTCGTTCTTCAGCATTGGTGTTTAATCTGTGGCTAACAAGGTACGCTCGAATCCGTGGTGTGCTTTACGATCGGTGATACGTGTTTTCCCGGGCTTCGTCTTCCGCATTGATTTAGGGGTTCGATTCGGTGTCGAATCCGGTTTTCGGGGATCCATTATTCCCAACACTTCATACTTGATTATCCCAGCAACAAATATCGGAAAGTACGGTATCATCGGGATGGAGGTCTTCCAATTTCGCTTGAGGATGCAGACCACAAAAGAAAATGTGATGACGAGGTTCAACACACGCCTCACGCTGAGCCGGTTGTCTTCCACCGAATATGCGGTGATGCTATCCGGATTCCCCAGCGGTAGTAGAATCACGGCGCCAACAATGCTTTTAGTTCGATGTCGCACTCTTCCTCATACTTGTTGAGGCTTACCGTTGTGAGCCCGCGAGCGTGAGCGTCTCGAAATAAGAGGTGAGCAAATAAGATGACCAAATAAAAATCCGATTCTTTCGCTACTTGTTGACACCTAAATTTTGATTAGATTATTAATTAGGCCTTATTTTCTTTTATTTTTCCTTTTTTCATGTAATAAATAATAAATAACAAAAACAACAAAAAAATCAATAAAAACAAAAGAAAAGCAAAAAAGAAGCAGCCCATTGGGGTTGGGCCTTCGAGCCCACCCCTCCCTCTTTTCTCTCTCGCAAACCCCTTCTCTTCTTCCTCCCCGTCTTCTTCTTCCTCAGACGCGTTTGCATCTCATGCGTGGTGGCCGACGACATGCTCAAGGGCAGCCTACGGTAGAGAGGCACGGAGGTAGGCCGCCAAAGGAGAGGACGACATGCATGCGCCTCCAATGCGCGCCTTTAATGCTGAGATGAGACACTGGTTCGGCCGCGGGAGTCTGGTCGGCAAGCCAAAGACCGGCAGCTGAGTCCCTCCGTCGACTGGACCTCCTTGCCTATAAATAGGAGGGCACAACTTCCGTCGAAAGAGAGAGTGAGCTCCGAGATCTTCCCATTGAGAGATTTCGGGGGAGGAATCGAAAAGTAAGCGAGAGAGAAGTCGGGTTGCGAGCTCAGCCAACCTCCCACTGAGAGACTTTGGGGGAGGCCGGCGGTGAGCAAGTCCGAGGAGGTCAGATCTGGCCGGTGGAGGCTTGAATTTGGCCAGAGTGAGAGATCCGGTCGAGTAAGGAGGGCCTGGTTTCGAGGGAGTCCCAGATCCGTGAGAGGAGTCGAAGAGACGATGTCTAGATCTGAAGATCCGAGGGCGAGGGTCTGCGGAAGGGCCAGATCTAATCAGATCTGGGAGCCCGACGCTGCTTCACCGAGCTATCTTAGCCCCAACGCCAACCAGCAACGTCCCTATAGTCGCCTCGCCGTACCCTCGTCACGAACAGGTAAAGGTTGTGCTCACCCGCATCGTCACTTTGTCGCCCCCGCCTTCTTCCCGAGGACCCAGCAGCTGCCCGTCGTCGTCGCCGCTTCTTGCGAATCCAGTAGCCGCTCGTCGCCAAAACCCTAGTCACCATCCGTCGCGTTGTCGCCGTCGAGTCACCGCCAGTGACGTCCCAGCCTCGGCGCTGTGGATCGCCGAATCTCAAGGGTTACACGCAGGTCGGGTCGGTGAGCCGGGTAAGGTTTTAGGAATCGGGTCGCGGCGCAAGTCGGGTTAGAGAGTGGGTCGAGCGTGGGTTTGAACCGGGTAAGGTTTCCGCCCGAGATGGGCCGGGTTGTGCGCATGGGCTTGGTAGATTTTGAACTGGAGTTTTTATAAAGCGGGCCAAGAGCGGTTTGGGCTTTTTAAAAAAAATGAGAGGAGAAAAAAAAAAAAAAATGAGTCGGGCCAAGAAACGCGGCCCGTTTGTGTCTCGGGCGACGAAGCGGCTCGGACCCAACCCGAGGATCCAACCCGGTTTGTTTTATATTATTATAATATAAAATAATATTTTAAAAAATAATAAATAAATAATAATTTATTTTCTAGAAAATCAAAAAATCAAAAATATTTCGTATTTTCCAAAAAATGCCAAAAATCCAAAAAAGCCAAAAATTCATGAAAAAGCCAAAAATTTATAAAATGCCAAAAAGACTTATATTTTCCAAAAATACCAAAAAATAAAAAAAAATCCATTTTATGCCCAAAAATAGAAAAAGACCCAAAATGTTTTCCTCCTCATCAAATGCATGGAAAATTCCCAAAATCCAAAAAGTCTCAAGGTTTAAACAAGATTAGGTATCGAAAGGGCATTAGTGATTAACTAGTGTAATCAAGTCCCCAATCCTAATTTCTCTGGTTGCGCGGACCAAGTATTTCTCCCGATATTTCGCATGAGTTTCTAATCAACCCACCCTAAATTGATTAGTGGCGACTCTGTTTTAAAATTAATTTATAGGTTAAAAAACTCGGACCATTAAGTTGTGAATTGGTGGACTTGGGAGAGTCCAGGCTTAATAAATTCAGCCGAGCCATTAGCCTCCCCGCCCGCGCTCGTACCCGATTGCGAGCGCCGAAAAAAAAAAAAAAGAGGTCGCGATAGCTTGGCGACTTCGCTAGGGACGATTTTTGAGGGCTTAGGCCATTTTATCTTGTTTAAACCCTTTACTGACTTTTTTTGTTTTTTCTTTATGCGGGTTAGTAGCTTAGAAGTTTATCTTAATTTTCGTTAAAATAAAATGTCTTGTGAGTATAAATTGCTATGCATGCTTTCTTGTTTTAACACTACACATGGCACACACAACCCGGCCACCGGACCTGGGCCGCCTTAGGATTTCTAGGATGGTGTTAAGAAAGATATGACCTCGAACATGAGACTGCGATGTAGAGGTTGCATTTCTTTTCCTCGAATTTCTTAGCCGAGGTTAAGGGGGTATGCCGCTAACGCAAGACTGCGATGGGCGGATACCCTTTAATTTCATCAAGCCTTCGAGTTAGAAATCGAGCCACACATCCCATCTCGTATGTTTTTGTGCTTGCCATTTTATTTAAAAGCAAAGTGATTTTTTTACTTTTACTCAGTTTTTTTATTATTATTATTGGCCCATGGCAATTTAGGGTAGGATTTTCGAGTCCCGTTTATATGTGATGGGAGAAGATGATATCCGGTTTATTCCTGCTCCCAAAGCGAGAACTCTTCGATGGTGGGGTCAATTGGATCGGTTGCCCAAGAGTGCGGGAAAGCCAAAGTCGGTCATCTCCTATCGTTGATTCAAATCACTTTGTTCGTCCCGAAGTCATACAGGCCATGGCACATTTCTTGTGCCCGAAGACGACTACTTTTATGTTTGGTGGGTTTGAGTTAACCCCAACTCTGGAAGAATACAACATCATCACTGTAATGCCTTTTGAGAAAAAAACTTGTTAGGCCATCAACAGGCATTATCCCGTTGGGTGGGTTAGCACAACTTTTAGGAACTGAAATCTATGTTATGAGGCAAATTCTTGAAAACAACCATAATACCTGCCCACTAGAATTCATGAATGCCTGTTTTTCAAAATTAGCCTATGACCCAAAAAAGCGAGATTTTCCTCCCGGCCTTTTTGGGTTCATCATTTTCCCCCATCAAAGAAATGTCATAAGTCCTAAGATAGCATGGATAGTTGATCGGATCTTGAGAAGGCAAAATTATGTCAACATAATTTTAACTGAAACATTTTTGTCCTTTAATCGTTTTAAAGAAAACACGAAAAAAAAATCATGCGGGTCTCTTCGGAAATTTTACAAGTCTGGTTCTTTTCTCACCTAAGTGAATTACGAGGCTTCATACGATCGTCTAAATAAATGATTTCGAAAATCCATTACAAAAATTTATGGTTTTAGCACCATACATTCCCAATCAAAGCTGTTTAAATTGGATAAACTTCCTAAGAGACCCGGCTCCCGAGGCATTCCAATGGTGTGCTGGTTGGTTCTATGAAAAGAGAGCTCATTTTGCTTTCAAGCGTCGCTATCCAATTCCGTTACTCGGCCTCACCGGTGCCATTTCCTATTTCCCATATAGGGTGGCACGACAGTATGGAGCCCTTTAGGAGATCCCGCCATCTTTCAAGAAGAGGGTCCCTCCACTCCTTTTCACCCATCAAAGTTTTGAATACACATTCGAGATTGAAATTATCGAGGAAGCATGGAATACGCGCCGTCGTAAAAGGATTGTGGTACCTGAAGGGCTTGAGGGAGAAGAAAAAAAGCCCACCACGCCTCCATGTCCTACATCCACAACCATCGTATCCCGATAAAATGGAAGGCATCGGTCCCTCACTTAGTCGGCGAGAGTAGCCAACACGAGCAAGCGAGCTCATGGAGAGGGATTTGGGAATTGATTTGGATACACACCTCGAGCCAGTTCAAGGAAGCAGGCATCCTCGCAAGAACAAGGCTTCTCGTCACATATAAAATAGCAATCATGTGCCCTTTAGTATTAATATCGTGAAAGTTTTGTCCCATTGTCTAGGGACCTTTTGTTTAATATCTAGTACTTCCTTCTGTCATTTCAATTTCAAGTTTTAGATGTTAGAAGTCTGCGATCTATAAAATCCTCTTTTGATAAATAAAAAAGTAGTTAGACCATTGCCATGGGTCAATCTTTGTTTGCTTTCGTGCTCATTCGTTGTTTTCATGACGATAGGTAATTAGGAATCATCGACTATCAGCCACCCGTGAATGGCCTCACATAATAGGGCCCGATCAGAATAATGTACAAAATCGCCTCACTAACATTGAAGACGGCGTAGGATAGATGTCTATTGTCCTTCGACAACTCTTGAGACAAATGAAATCTACTCAAGCTGAGCCCAACTTTGTAGCTGCTTTAAGCACCATCATGACACCCGTGAATTTGCTAGAGAATAGCCAACACCATAAACAATTTGAAAACATCATGAAAAAGTTAAACCAGTTACAGGGGAAAAATCCTATGGACCTG
Organism: Eucalyptus coolabah; assembly: GCA_014182585.1. Taxonomy (NCBI): domain Eukaryota; kingdom Viridiplantae; phylum Streptophyta; class Magnoliopsida; order Myrtales; family Myrtaceae; genus Eucalyptus; species Eucalyptus coolabah. The sequence goes on from CM024622.1 coordinate 42,603,123, forward strand.
TCCAATTACGTCGGCATTGAGATCCCTGAAGAGCTCAAAGCACCTGAATGCGAAAAGTATGCTGATACCTCCCGCCCGAGACCTACTTGCGCAGGCCTACCTGGTTCGAAGGATAATTCAATCGTACCAATCAAGCTTGACTGGCCTTGTCTTGCGATGGTACATTGTCAGGAAGATTAGTCCCCTTAAAACTTGGAATGAATTATTTCATGTTTTCCATCAAGAATATGATATTGACATCACCCTTGACATCACCTTGCCATATGAAGAGCCGATGATCGCGGAGCACGAGGAGCTATTAGTCACCGAGATAGGAGAGGAACATGTCAATGAAGCCTTGCATAATAAATGGGCAGCTGAGCAACAGCCTGTTACTGGAAAATTTTCCACTAGGAAAGGCAAGGAGCCTTTGTATGAGATCATAGACTCAGAGCCTGTTCAAGAGCGAGGCATGACTGGACAACTCCCCAAGCTTACTCCAAGAGCTAGGGTTCAAAGAATAACACCCTTTATCAACCTGGAAAGTGAATCAGACAGTGAAACTCTAATGTCTCTCACTTCCCTTGACAGAATCGAGCTGGCAAAACGAAGGACCTTACTCAAAAGGTCCGGGACCGGGGAAAGCAAAGAAAAGAAAGCCTAAGTAGATCAATGCAGCATTTGCCGACGAGCCACCGCACCAAAGCTTCGAGCATTCCCAAGAATACAGCTTTGAAGGCTACCATCCCCTAGAGTACAACCCTGAAGACTTCCCGGCCCTATAATACAATCCCAAGGACTTCCGGTGTTATTTTGACAATGAAACTGACGATTCATCGTATAACTGTTTCCTACTCTTACCCGGGGATGAAGGCCCGTCGGAAGAGGAAGCATACGTCTTTATCCGCTATGATCCTAACGAAGTATTAAGCTCGTCCTCGACCATGAGGATAGCTTCAATACTTCATCCTCATTCGAAAATTTTGATCAAGAAGAAAGAAATGGGGTAATCTTAGTAGAGTCCAACTTTCCTGAAACAAAAAAATTCACCACTACAACGAATATATAGTGGGAAAACCAGTGGCCTAACCAAGATACATCAAGCCCATCTTGCGCTCATAGGATCATGACCCCTGGAGAGATGTGGATACCTAATTTTCGTAAGTATAATGGCACAACTTGCCCCGTGGCCCACTTGTAGTACCTCCATGCTGAAATGAGTCGGTACTATGGCTCGATGTCATTCACAACTTAGGCCTTTCTATGGCTCGATGTCATTGACAACTTAGGCCTTCCAAGAAAGTCTTACGGGGTCTGCATTACAATGGTTCATCACAGCAGATATCTACCTCATGAGAGATTGGAATAAGTTGTCTTTTGCATTCCTGCTTCAATATCAAAGCCAAATTGGGACTGAAGTGCCTTGTCAGAACTTGGTTCACTTCAGAAGAAGACCAATGGAGGATTTCCGAGCATATGCAAAGAGGTGGGAGGCTTTTATGATGCAAACTTACCCTTAACTGGCCGAAGAAGAAATGATAAAGCAGCTGTTCATAGGGGCTTTACCTCATAAGCATCGTTATTGGTTGCATGGGTTGCACTTCCATAGCTTCAATGAAGTGGTCCTCTCATGTGAATACTTCGAGTCTACTGGAGGCGAGGAACTCAAAGGCACTTGATTTCGGAACCAATACTATTAAAACACTCCTTTACACAGGAGTTTTCATGGGTTTTACTTGTTTTTATAATTTCATGTTTCTTATCTTGTCTAGTGTGCTACTGTTGTATTTTCCATTCCAAGTACTCTATTGTACAGTTCTAATATTTTGTTTTAAGAGCGTGAGGCGGTACTCCAAACCAGCCCAGTGATGTTATCCAACCATGAAAAGAAAATATTATCCAAGGAGAATATTGAGGGCTGGGCTTCCTCATGCTTTTTCTCCCCCAAAAAAACGTATTTTAAAAATAAAAAATATTTCATCACCTAAAAGCTTTTGTCAAAACAAGATGATAAATTTAAGCACGTTTGTTTTTCTAATCCCCTCACTTTATGTTTCAGAACAACATCCCCTTTGATTTAGTGTGACAACAGGTATTTGAAACTAGCACATCGTGTGAACAGACCAAACTCGAGAACACATTTTTAAGAAAGCGGGGGCAAACAGAAAGGAGCATCCCGTTTCCAAAAAGGTAAGTCTTATTCCCTTAACATAATATTGAGAATGACAACCCCTCTCTTCTATTTACAAGATACAAAAGGTGAGACGTAAGAGGTACAGGCATACAGTTGAAATCAAAGCATCCATGACATGCCTCACTCCTGCCCAGCTCCATCCTAAGCCAAAGGATTATCTTGTCGCATGACGCGCCTGAACAGCTAGATGTTACAATTTCAACTTCGACGAGCCTAGAAGCATAAGGAACAAGTTCCTTCTCTTCCTTTAAAGTGATTACTGTCAACAGGGAGAAAATCCAGACAATCAAGGCAATCTATAGCCCCACACCCTGGACAATGACTTTGGAATCTAAAAAACTTCTCTCCAGACGCATATTCTTCCAAGGAGTAATTGCCATCAGAAAGCTTGAGATTTTTTATCTTAGATTCCATAGAAGCTTGAGGTACATGACTTTTGCCCAATGATGCTATAGTTAAAGACAGAAGGAGAAATTCCACAGAAGGAAGGCGTTGAAGATGAATCAACGACCATCAATCATGCATACGTGGTCACAAATGAGGAAGGCCAATTGAAGGAAACATTAAACTATGCCAAGATAAAGATGCCATCATTGACATTCAAATATCTTTAGGAGCTAACACATACAAACTCTGGGGAAGGGTAATTTGATATCTTTTCCAATACTCCCACTATCCGAACCCGCTTTTGACATATTTTCCCTATTTGACAGGAGCATCACAACTCAAGAACCAAACTCAATGGTTAGGTTTGACAAATCTATACTGGCCAAGCTAGTATACAGAAATGACCTGCATCGAATTCCCTTGACTTCGTGTAAAGGGACGTGCCATCCATAAGCCAATTAAGGAGAATAATTGACCTGATGAAGTGGAAGACACGAGACTTCATGTCCTCCTTGTACTCCAGGTCCACTTAATCGTTTGCAAACTAGTGAAGGGTAATGCTTTGTATCACTTCCGGTTGTTTTACTTAAAAAAAAAAAAAATTCGTGACTAACACACTCTCTCTTGTCTTTTACAGGATCACCTAACCGTCAAAGATACGAAAAACAAATTATTGAAAGGCATGTCAGACTTTGATAAGCTTTCCCAAACAAAGTATCATCAAAGCAAATGACAGAAAATCTTCAGGCCTTAACTCACATTTGATTTTGGCCAGACTAATTGATCTACTTGTACATCTTCTCTTCTACAAGGGAAAAAGCAGAGATGCCCGATCAAATTCCCAATCCTTGGCTGATCATTCATGTGTCATGTCCCTAATCAATAGAGACAACCATCGACACCCCTTTGTGAATAACCCTTTTGATGTTCAAAACTTAACAATACTATTCTGTTGACTCTCAAAGCTACCAACAAGGTCTTGTTGAGCAAAAACCATTCATTTGTTCTGAGAGTACAAACTCCATCACATTTAAAATACTGCATGTCTTTTCCAAATGGATTTTGCATGACGATTTTGTCTGTCTAAATCACTGATTCCATTGAGAATCATTAGAATAGACAGCTAAGTGAAGAATACAAGATTAATCAAGCATGCTGGATGAGGCGCGTCGAATGATGAAAAGCAAGCCATATCCTACACACAGTCCCCCATCTATATACTCGTGAGATGAGTGCAGAAGATTCCATGGCTGTAGGGTAAAGAGTTCTCTCGCGAATGGTACGATAACCAAAACAGTGAGAGGCATTCCATCGCTCACCCCATTGAGCTCTATACAATGATGAAGTTTCTGTCCTACCCCCCATCAAGAACCAACCACACTGGGGCAGATCAGAGGCGAAGCAACATCACAAGGTAAGAAGAGAGAGAAATTTTCTTGCTCGCACTTGCATCAATTTTTGGGTGTCCTTATTGCATATGAACACTCACGTTAATTTAAGTGCCCTAGAATGACGAAGAGCAATTCTTTCTCTATGCACTTGTATTCATTGTACAACCCAATTGAGTCTGTAATTTTACCCTCACATGGAGGCAAAACAGAAGTTACCGCCATTTAAGTAGCATAACCTAGAGCGCCTACTGAGGATAAAGACTTAAGAGTCTAATAATGGTGCTTCGATTGAACTTGCCTAGGCTAGTTTCTCCAACAACAAGAAAAAGCAGGGGCATAAAAAAGCAGTGTACATGGTAAAAGCAAGGTCAATGCCCATAAATGAAGAACTGGAATAAAATAGGGGCATGAAAAAGCAGTGTGCTTGGTAAAAGCAAGGCTAATGCCCCCTAGTTAAAAATACAGCCAAGAAAAAGTTGCTGTTGTGGTCCATAGAACCTCCATTTGACAAGAAAGAATAGTGATAAATGCCAAAATAGTCACCAACTATTACCCTCTTACATGTGAGCCAAATCTACGTTACATTCCCCTTTGTAAAAGTCTATTCGACTAGGGGCACTTCAATTAACGTAGGATTTCATATGTGCATAAGCATCGCTCGAAGAAGTATGAGCAAGATTACTCTATCTCTCTTCGCAGGATTCTTGACTTGCAAACCCGGAGATGATCGTGCGGCACTTCGTTCATGAGCCTTGACCTCGACGGTCCCATTTGATGAGCTATTGACCAAGTCTTCATCACAATTTCAACAAAGACCTCTCACATTGGTAAAGTCGTATCACTTGCGAGAATACTCAGACCCCTGTTGACATGATGATAGTGAGAAGTGTGATCCTTATAAATCCTACATTAATGGTCGGGAGAGCCTTTTGCATGAGAGTGAGTGGAAAGTCCTTCCAGACCGAAAGTCCCTCATCTAGCATGCTCAAGATATCTACATTCTAAATGAAGGTTGTCTTTCAAAATCTTCTCCAAAGGAACTCGATGATACAAAATTGACAAAATTGTCATGCATGAATCACATTTAAACTCACGAATTTACAGCATATACAATCATGTGTGCTTATTATGCAAATAGCATACATACTCTCAAAGATTAGAGATATTACCAGGAAAGCATATCCCTATCCCCATTTATCTTAAGGTACTTACCACTGTCCAGGTACTATCTTCTTGACACTCGACTTGCTCGAGTCGTCCCTTAAATTTGGGTGCTTGCAACTGCCTAAGTATCCTATTGTCTTTGAGTACCCACCACTTGCCGGGTACCCCCCTGTTTTGAGTGCCTGCCATTACTCGGGTGCTCCCTTTGTTGATACTCGACCTATTCGAGTTGTCTTTAAAGTTTGGATGCCCGTGACTGACCAAGTATCCTCTTGTCTTTGAGTACCGCCATCGTTCGGATACTCCCTTTTCGTGACACTTGACCTATTCGAGTTGTCCTCAACATTGTATCATTGGACACTAGTAGCCATCCAAGTATTCCAAAGACTTTGTACACCTACGGCTACCTAGGTGTTCTAGCCCTTTTTGAGTGCATGCGGCCTTCCAGAGGTGAGAGACCTTCATGAATAGCCGAGGTGCGTCCTTGATATTCTAACTACCAGAGACAAGAGATCTTCAAGAATATCTCAAGTACGTTCTCGATATCCCCAATTACCGGGAGGAATGAGACTTTTACGAATATCTCAGGTACGTCCTCGATATTCCATCCCCAAAGAGTTTGTACCTGTGATCATCCAGGTACCCCTTCGATACTTGTGATCATCTAGGTATCCCCCAAGAGTTTGTATCTGTGATCGTCCAGGTACCCCTTCGATACTTGTGATCATCCGTATCCTCCAAGAGTTTGTACTCGTGATCGTTTAGGTACCCCTTCGATACTTGTGATCATCCGGTATCCCCAAAGCCTTTGTACTGTGATTGTCCAGGTACCCCTTCGATACTTGTGATCATCCGGGTATCCTCCAAGAGTTTGTACTGTGATCGTCCGAGTACTCCCATGATACTTGTGATCATCCGTATCCCCAAAGAGTTTGTACCTGTGATCGTCCAGGTACCCTTTCGATACTTGTGATCATCTAGGTATCCCCAAAAAGTTTGTACTTGTGATTGTCCAGTACCCCTTCGATACTTGTGATCATCCAAGTATCTCTAAAGAGTTTGTACCTATGATCGTCCAGGTACCCCTTCAATACTTGTGATCATCCAGGTATCCTCCAACAGTTTGTACTTGTGATCGTCCAAGTACTATCTCCCAACAAGCAGATGCCCTGAGAAAGGTCGGCGCATCTCCTGTCAAGGCGACCGAAGAAAGGTCCGGGTCCTAGACAACCAACTTATTGCTCTAACAGGCGACCGAAGAAAAGTTCGGGTCTTGGAAAAGCAATTCCCGTCAAGGCGGCCGAAGAAAGGTTCGGGTCCTAGACAACTAACTTATTGCTTTAACAGGCGACCGAAGAAAGGTTTGGGTCCTGGAAAAGCGATTCCCCATCAAGGTGACCGAAGAAAGGTTCGGGTCCTAGACAACCAACTTATTGCTCTAATAGGCGACCGAAGAAAGGTTCGGGTCCTAGACAAACCAACTTATTGCTCTAACAGGTGACCGAAGAAAGGTTCGAGTCTTGAAAAAGCAATTCCCTGTCAAGGCGACCGAAGAAAGGTTCGGGTCCTAGACAAACCAACTTATTGCTCTAACAGGCGACCGAAGAAAGGTTCGGGTCCTCGACAAACAACTTATTGCTCTAACAGGCGATCGAAGAAAGGTTTGGGTCCTGGAAAAGCAATTCCCCGTCAAGGTGACCGAAGAAAGGTTCGGGTCCTAGAAAAACAATTCCTCGTCAAGGCGACCGAAGAAAGGTTTGGGTCTTAGACAAATTGCTTATTGCTCCAATAAGCAAACGAAGAATGGTTCGGGTCCTGGAAAAGCAATCTCCTCATGCAACAGGTAAGATGACGCCTTGATACTTGCCAAACTCGAGGTTCACATCCTATCTCACTCACTCCCGATAAGTAACTACAGGTATCCTCTTATTTGTTTTAGTATGTGTAATGTTATATTGCTTATTTTCAGCATAGGACAATAGGTCCTAAATAAAATATAATTAATTGCATATGTATAGACAAAATTTAGGTATAAGGTTTGTCTTTGAATGCAACCTCTGCGAACTCACCTTCAAAAAGGGGCAGTTGTTAACACAAAAATTTTGATTAGGTTATTAATTAGGCCTTATTTTATTTTATTTTTCCTTTTTCATGTAATAAATAATAAATAACAAAAACAACAAAAAAATCAATAAAAACAAAAGAAAAGCAAAAAACAAGCAGCCCATTGGGGTGGGCCTTCGAGCCCAGCCCTTCCCCTCTTTTCTCTCTCGCGAGCCCCTCTCTCGTCTTCCTCATGTCTTCTTCTTCCTCAAACGCCTCTGCATCTCACGCGCGGTGGCCGGCGACATGCTCAAGGGCAGCCTACAGTAGAGAGGCACGGAGGTAGGCCGCCGAAGGAGAGGACGATGCGTATGCGCCTTCAGTACACGCCTTTAATGCTGAGATGAGACACCAGTTTGGCCGCAGGAGTCCGATTGGCAAGCCAAAGACTGGTGGCCGAGTACCTTCGTCAACTGGACCTCCTCACCTATAAATCGGAGGGCACAACTTCCGTCGAAAGAGAGAGCGAGCTCTGAGATCTTCCCACTAAGAGACTTTGAGGGAGGAATCGAAGAGTAAGTGAGAGAGAAGTCGGGTCGCGAGCTCAGCTGACCTCCCACTAAGAGACTTCGGGGGAGGCCGGCGGCGAGCGAGTCCGAGGAGGTCAGATCTGGCCGGTGGAGGCTCGGATCTGGCCGGAGTGAGAAATCCGGTCGAGCAGGGAGGGTCTGGTTCTGAGGGAGTCCTATATTTGTGAGAGGAGCTGGAGAGACGAGGTCTAGATCTGAAGATCCGAGGGTGAGGGTCTACAAAAGGGCCAGATCTAATTAGATCTGGGAGCCCAACGCTGCTTCACCGAGCCATCTCAGCCCCAACGCCGACCAGCAACATCCTCGTAGTCGCCTTGTCGTACCCTCATCGCGAACAGGTAAAGGCCGTGCTTGCCCGCATTATCACTGTCGCCCCGCCTTCTCCCCGAGAACCTAGCAGCTGCCCATCGTCGTTGCCACTTGTTGCGAATCCATTAACCGCTCATCGCCAAAACCCTAGTCACCATCCGTCGCGTTGTCGTCGTCGAGTCACTGCCAGTGACGTCCCAGCCTCGGCGCCGCAGATCGCCGAATCTCAAGGGTTACATGCGGAGTCGGTCAACGAGCCCAAGGTAGGGTTTTAGGAATCGGGTCGCGGCCGCAAGCCGAGTTAGAGAGCGGGTCCAGCGTGGGTCTAAATCGGGTAGGGTTTCCGCTGAGACAGCCGGGTTGTGCACGTGGGCTAGGTAGACTTTGAACCGAAGTTTTTATAAAGCAGGCCAAGAGCGGTTTGGGCTTTTTTAAAAAATGGGAGGAGAAAAAAAAAAAAAAAGCCGAGTCGGGCCCGCAACGTGGGCCCGTCTCGTGTCTCGGGCAGAAAAGCGGGTCGGACCCAACCCGAGGATACAACCCGGTTTGTTTTATATTATTATATTATAAAATAATATTTTAAAAATAATAAATAAATAATTTATTTTCCAGAAAATCAAAAATCAAAAATATTTCATATTTTCCAAAAATGCCAAAATCCAAAAAAAACCAAAAATTCATGAAAAAGCCAAAAATTCATAAAATTCCAAAAGACTTATATTTTCCAAAAAAAAAAAAATCCCTTTTTATGTCCAAAAATAGAAAAAGACCCAAAATGTTTTTCCTCCTCATCAAATGCATGGAAAATTCCCCAAAAATCCAAAAAGTCTCAAGGTTTAAACAAGATTAGGTACCGAAAGGGCATTAGTGATTAACTAGTATAATCAAGTCCCCGATCCTAATTTCTTTGGTTGCGCAGACCAAGTATTTCTCCAGATATTTCGCATGGGTTTCTAATCAACCCACCCCAAATTGATTAGTGGCGACTCCGTTTTAAAATTAATTTATAGGTTAAAAAACTTGGACCATTAAGTCGTGAATTGGTGGACTTGGGAGAGTCCGGACTTAATAAATTCAGTCTAGCCATTAGTCTCCCGCCGGTGCTCGTACCCGATTGCGGGCGCCAAAAAAAAAAAAAAAAAAAAAAAAAAAAAGAGGTCGCGACACTACTTGAGGTTTTCCTGCGGCTTCCATATACAGCAAGAACTATCTGGAAAATCAAGCCGAGCAGTACAAAAATTGAATGCTCCAGCTGTCCCAGAGACACATCATCTCCTTCCCCCACCATTTCTCAGGGCATCCGGGCACCATAGAACAGTATGTTATGTTGTGCCTTCCATGCGTGGTTGTTCCGTTCATCATCATTGTTGCGACAAGTCTTAGTGAAATAACCCCTGATGAGGAGAGAAAAGAAGGTGACAATAGACACTCTTGCCCCGAATCAAGACTTTATGATCCTTTTTCAAGCTGACAAAAGATGATGCCATAGTGAACAATTTCTCTCAGTAGCTGGAAGATGCACAGAAATGTGTCAATTGCCATCAGTGAACCGATACTTGGTGTAACTTTTGTCGACACCAGGTAATATTACCGTGATATGACACCTTGCATGTGTACACGGTCTCTTGCACCTCGCCACGCACACATTTTTACACATGTTTTTCCTTTAGAAAGGATTATTATACATTCACATATTGATGGAGTAATATAGGATCACTAATAAGGGGTTCCGTTAATCGATAACATCACCACATGCTGATCTTGGCAAATTTCCATTTCTCATTTCAAATGAGATTCTTTTTTTTCTTGATTTTTCATTTAGGAAATAGTTTGAAATAAGTTGTTTTCTTAGTTTCTACCTGGATGATTAGTTTTCCTTGTTGTTAAGTTCCAGGATTAAGGTTCAAGGTCCCGGCTATGAATTAGATCGATGCTGACTCCTCTTTCTTAGTAAAATCCTTCTTCGGTTAAATACCGAATCAAGGATAAAAAGATTTCGGGAACCTTGGCACGGCCTTGGATTTGCAAAATTCGAGGTACTACAATGATAAAAGATCATTTATGATACAAATTTTAATTATAGGAAAGTTCGATTTAGATAGTTGAATGTATTATTATTCTCATTATGTTGAAGGATCGGGTCCATCACTAGGATAAACTATTCAACTTCTCAACATGGGATTGTTATCTACATAAAAAGAAACAGAATTTACTGATGATAATGCAAATTACGTTCTCTTCCATGAGGGAATTGCTGCAAAATAATTCCTATAGGTTGATCGTGAAAATTGTTTAAGTTCTGCTAGAGCACAATTTCCCATTAACTCGAGTCAAAAAAATTTCTGGCCATGTATTATGATTTTCATTATTTTTAAATTAAGAATGAACCTTCACACAAGGTGATTAACTAGATAGAGAGAGATCTTTAAGTGCTTCGAGTGGACCATGTCACGAAATAGTTCTGTTCCTTCATAGTTGAGAGATCCAAGAAGCAACCCATAACTTGAATCTAGTAACCTAATTTCACCTATACCTTTATTTAAAACTTTTAAGCGCTGCATGGGCAAACTAGCTACTATTGATGGCTTCTTTAAGCTCTAGACATCCAATGTGGGATTTCAATATTCAAACCAACCACATGTGTATTTAACATTCTCCCTCTTGTGTGTGAGTCACTACCGCATTGGGCTAGCTTGTTAGAGAGTTTGTAATGTCAATGTTCGAAAAAGAGTTTGACTTAGGAAAACATAAGGAAAACATTTGGTTTAGATATGAGAACGCCTATGTAAGCGTTGTTTGAAGTCATGGGTCTGAAGCGGACGTTGCGCATTGGATGGGCCTGATTATAATTAATCTGGACTGGCACTTTGGCCATCTAGGATTTGGCTGAATGTTGACTTCTTAGACATACGTTTGGAAGTTGGTTGTGTTAGGGAAGTTCCTTATGATAAAATAAATCAAAAGCTATTAACGTGTTTAATGGTTAAGTAATAGACCATGCAAATGATAGAACATGTAAAGGATATTGTCAAAGTTTGAAGAGGCCAAGACTGAACGGAATACATGTCCAAAGTATATTTTGAAGATTTCCAGACTTCTGTGTCAAAGTCTAAAGACTGTCAGACTTTAGTGTCAAAGTCTGTTCTACATCAAAAGTCTGGTCACTTTGACAAATTCTAGACTAAACGTGAATGAAGAACCAGAAGACAACTTATTCAGACTGTGTTCAGACCTTAAAGTTAAATCTGTTCAGAAGCAAAATATGTTCAAACTCAGATTGTAAAGTCTATTGCACTCAGACTTAGATTATAAAGTCTATTGTACTCAAACTTTACATCCAAATTCAATAGAATGTAATACAAGTCCCAATCATATAATGGCTAGTGATCTGGTTTGGATTCCACATCAAGATTGATTTGATTGACTCGATCTAATTGATTGACAATTGAATATTGAATACAAGAACTTTCTAAATGAAGAAGCTCTACTTATGGAAACCAAGATTTTATTTGTATGGACGATCGGAATTAATTTGGGATTCTACTTTTGTCACTCAATAGTTACCAAATCTTCTAGATACAGATCTGTCCAATGGATAGATTGGAAGACGATCCTCAAGATACTGTCCATCGGCTAGTTTGGAAGTGGATGAGTATTTAAGGAGATCAAGGACCGATGAGTAAGTAAGAAACGGAGCGTAAAATTTATAATTCCAAATTCTAAGCGAATTTCGATCATACACTTATCTTTAGTGAGCTTAAATGTTTGTGATCGTGAGAGAAATACCAAAAGAGTAACTTAGTGAGATAGTGTGATTTACTACTAAGTGTTTGCACTCAAAGTTGTAATCTCTTGTTGATTTTATAGTGGAATCCAGCCATGAGGTTGTTAGTATGGGAGAGTGAACGTAGGCTTGATCTAAGCCGAACCACTATAATTTCTTCGTTCTCATTCTTTTCCCCGAACTCCTTTATTTTGTCCGTAGTTGCCACAGTTTGAACTCGCTCAAAGTCTGTGGTACTTTAGACTCAATTTCCAAACTCAGTTTCAAAGAAAAATATTTCTACCGATTCTTTGCGAAAGAAGAATTTTCACACCTATTCACCCTCTACTAGGTGTTCATACTAGCACTTTCAATTGGTATTAGAGCCAAGTTCTCACTTTATAAAAGTGCTTTTACTTTTGAGCTAAAGATCTTCTATGGCTAGTATCTTGGCACCAGGACTTATGGAAGGGTAAAGCAACACTAGGCCACCATATTTTGATGGAAAGAAATATAACGTGTGGAAGAACAAAATGAAAGCATTCCTAAGATTCAAAGATCCCTTGTAATGAGATATTGTGGAAAAAGGAATCAATCCCACTGCTGCATCTACATCAAATAAGAATGGCAAAGACAAAGAAACCAAATCCCCGCTCCTATGCCTCGGACAGAGATATCCAAAAGGGAAGCTTTTGATGCAAAAGCTATTTATTCTGTATATTGTGCCTTGTCTCATGTTGAATATAATAGAATCTCTTCACGTGAAATAGTAAAAGAAGTTTGGGATAGACTTCATGTTACATCTAAAGGGACTGATCATGTAAAAGAGACAAAAGTAAACTTCTTGCTCGGCAAATATGAATCATTCAAGATGAAGCCAGGAGAATCGATTGGAGATATGTTCAATCATTTTACAGAAATTGTAAACGGTTTGGCGTATCAAGGTCATCCAATTTCTTTCCCAATGAAGATCAACAAATTTTTGCGAGGTCTCTCAAAAGATTGGAACCATGTTAAAACTTCAAGCCGAGAGACTCGAGAGGATTATGCTACTCTCTAATAAATTGATTAGCACTTTTCAATCTTATGAAGTGGAACAAATCAACGAAGAAGATCCGGAAGGTAAGAAGTCCATCGCTTTAATATCTAACACTGATTCTGATGATACAAACTCAAAAATGACATGGACAACGAAGAACTCACTTTTATGATCAAGAAATTCAAAAGGCTGAGTAGAAAATGGAGGAAATTCAGTGAAAGAAGACAATACAAGTAGATGGCCAGAAAAAGAACCATGAAAGAAGATGACGAGCAAGGAAATATATGTTTGATGGCACATTCAGACTCAGACTCAAATTCGGAATTAGAGTCCGACTTAGACACAGACTCGAAATCCAATGAGGAAAAAGAGAAAAATGGGTACCAAAGAAAATGTGAGTTGTTTTTGCAGGATATAAAGAAGAAAGAAGAAAGAGAATTTGGAAAGGAAGGTAAATTTTTTAATTTGATTTGGGCACATAATTCTCATATTCAACATATCCTTGATTGATTTAGATCTTATTATGACCGTATTCTATGGTTTGAAGAAAGAATCGTGTAATTATTTTTGATATCTTGCTTAGAGACAATTAAGTTTATTTTGATTTTATATTCTCAGATTTTGTCATAGTTTGTAAAGTGGAAATCTATTTTATGTGATATTAAAATATTCTTTCTTAGATACTCAAGGATTTCATTTTCTCTTTTTTTTTTATCGTAATATGACTAACAAAATGAAAGGATCCAAATTGATCGTACTCTGTTTTTCAAAATATCATTGTGTATAATATTCTTTCTTTGAATACTTTGTTATGATGAGTTTATAAAGAATATTTGATTATCCTTGAAGATTTTCTATTTTTCTCTAATGAAATGAAAGAATCCAAATTGATGGATACCAAGAAGGAAATGAGTGCATTGCAGGAAATTCAATAAGGCGAGAATGATTGCGAATCTACGCAAATTTTGGTGTAATTAGAAAAATATCTCCTACAAAGATTGGTAATGATTTTTTTATTTTATTTTATCAATGGTATATTTCAAACATATACCATGGGTATGAGAATATTTTTATCATCCCGTCTTACAAATTTCTATGTGCATTTATCATAATTTTGGATGATTGTTTATTATATTGCAAATATCTTTTGTCATAAATATAAGGCATTGCAAGTTTTACTTGATTTGGCACGTGAAAGAAATATCAACTTTCTTTTTGCGAAATGCATCAATAATATATATCTAAGATTTATGCTCAAGGAAATTCCTTTGATCTCAAAAGATATTATTGCATAGTTATGGATATTCTTGCTATATTCATAAAAGATATTTTATATCTAGCAAGTTTAATTCGCAAATCAAAAGAAGATATTATGTGATTTTTTTTTTTTTTTTTTTTGCAAAGATTATTATTTATTATACAAGATTTTGCAGGTGACAATAGAATCTTTCATATGAATTTTGGAAAGCTCGATCAGAAAATCATGAAGATTCTATACAATTTTTTGGAGGTTCAAAAATTCTATTCCTTGTGCAAAATTTTTGCTTATTGAGGAAATCCCTTATGCGTCGTACGAAATGTTGAGTAGTTCTAAATTTTAATAATTGATAATTTTATATATGCTATTCAATTTATTTATTTGAAGAAATGGCATTATATATTATGTGGAAATTATTACAGCTTATTTATGCAAAAAGCTTGTTAAGTTGATGTAGGTTGAATTTGAGACGAGCTTGATTGAAGAAAATAAATTTTTGCCTCGAATTTCAAAATGCAAATTATCATTGTGGATATTGTTTTTTTTTTTTTTTTTTTTGGTAGGAGGAACCGGCTCGCGCCGACAGCCTCGTCGTAAACCCCCATGTGACACTTAAGTAGGAGGATCATTGTGGATATTGTTGCTACAAAGGAAATACTGGAAAAATATTCTATTCAACGAGCACAAGCCACAATTAGTGCTATTCGCAAATATTGTCATGATGATAGGGAAGAAAGTGAATCTAAGAGAAAGGAAAAGAATCATGATCACCTAAAAAGGCAACAAATTGAGGGGGAGCTCTGATCAATTATGGACAAATCTTTTTGAATCAATCATGATCGTGATCTTATTATGGAAGGAAGAAAAAGGTAAATGTAATTAGAATTTACCAAGTTTTATAAAATCCGGTTAGTGCATCTTTTAGTACCTTTTGTCATCAACAAATCTCTTATTGATATTATCATTTTATTATGACAAAAAGGATAAGTGAATTTAGAATGCATCCGTGATTTTTATTGGATATTTGCTGATATATATGATCGAAGTGAGCTATATTGCATATCTTTAATATTCGACTTACTTTATAAATGCTGATTTTTTTTTTAATTGTGCAAGATATATTTGTTATCATTTTATATTTTCTACGTGATACTATTTCTATTGTTATCACTTTTTGATTATGACAAAAAGGGGGAGAGAATATAAATATGCATATGTTTTGATATTTATTGAGCTGCGATTATCTTTACATATATAATTATATGCTCAATCTATTTACTTTCTTGAATTACATTATTCTTTAAGATTGCCATGATTTATTATTATCTTTAAAAGCATAATTACACATCTGCATATTTAGAGATTGTTTTGTCATCATAAAAAAAAAGGGGAGATTGTTAAGCAAATCCCTTATGATGTTTTGAAGATGACAAAATAAATCAAATGCTACTAACGTGTTTAATGGTTAAGTAATAGACCATATAGATGATTGAACATGTAAATGATATTGTCAAAGTCTGAAGACGGCCAGAAGACTAAACGGAACAGATGTCCAAAGTATATTTTGAAGATTTCCAAACTTCTGTGTCAAAGTCTGAAGACTACCAGACTTTAGTGTCAAAGTCTGTTCTACATCAAAAGTCTGCTCACTCTGACAAATTTCAGACTGAACGTGAATGAAGAACCAGAAGACAGACTCTATGCTGAAGCTGAACTTATTAAGACTGTATTCATACCTTAAAGCTAAATCTATTCAGAAGCAGAATGTGTTCGGACTAAGATTGTAAAGTCTATTACACTCAAACTCATATTGTAAAGTCTATTGCACTTAGACTTTACATCCAGACTCGACAGAACGTAATACAAGTCCCAATTATATAACGATTAGTAAAGACAAGCACTTTCTAAATGAAGAAGCTCTGGAAACCAAAATTCTGTTTGTATGGACGATCGGAATCAATTTGGGGTTCTACTTTTGTCACTTAACGGCTATCAAATCTTCTAAATACATATATGTCTAATGGGTAGATTGGAAGACGATCCTCAAGATACTGTCCATCGGCTTATTTAAGGAGATCAAGGACCGATGGGCAAGTAAAAGACGAAGCGTATAATTTATAATTCCAAAGTTTGAGCAAACTTTGATCATACACTTGTCTTTGGTGAGCTTAAATATTTGTGATCGTGAGAGGAATACCAAAAGAGTGACTTAGTGAGATAGTGTGATCTACTACTAAGTGTTTGCACTCAAAGTTGTAATCTCTTATTGATTCCATAATGGAATCCAGCCAGGAAATTATTAGCGTGGGAGAGTGGACGTAAGCTTGATCTAAGCCGAACCACTATAATCTCTGTGTTCTTATTCTTTTCCCTGAACTTCTTTATTTTGTTCGTAGTTGCCAAAGTTTGAACTCGTTCAAAGTCTGTGGTACTTTAGATTCAGTTTCAAAAGTCTGTTGTTCTCCAAACTCAATTTCAAAAGAAAAATATTTCTACTAATTCTTTGTGAAAAATTTTCTTCACACCTATTCACCCCCTCTAGGTGTTCATACTAACACTTTCAGGCTGTTAGTCCGGTCACAAAAGAAAAAGGGAATTCTTACAAAAAACAAACTTGTGAAGAAAAATAGGTCTTGCTTTCATTATGGAAAGATGAGGGCACTGTGCTGAGGAATGTACGTACGAAAAGTGATGCATTTTAGTCCTGAAAATAGCAACAAAGCAATCCAGGTGAGAATGAATCTCATGAACTTGTTGCGATGGGGTCAGAGATGGAGATAGACGTGATCACTGAATTGCATATGGCTGCTCTGATAACTTTTCTGGACCGGTTGATGCGTTCTAGGGCAACCATTCATGTGTGCAACGAGGAATCACAATTCAAGACAAATGCAGGGGGAACCCGAAGAAGCGCATATGGGAAATCATATTGCTGCCCAAGTACTTGGAAAAAGGAATCATGGAAAAAAATTCACTTCTGGGCAGAAACTTATTCTGCTTAATGCATTTCATGTTCGCGATGCTAGAAAGAATTTTGTATCTGCAAACCTGCAGCGTAAGAAGGGCTTTAAGATTGTTCTTGAGTCTGACAAGGTTGTGATTTTCAAGAATGGTGTGTTTGTTGGCAGGGGATATTCTTGCCATACTCTTGTACTTTTCTTCTTTATGGCATGCTAGATTAGGAGATTTAAATCATCATAGCAACATGGATATATAGCATGTCAAGAAATGTTAAATTTTTTAGACAAAAATGTATGATGGAAGTGAACTGTTCTACCAAATTCAATTATTGTGTGTGTTCAGCGGGCACATCTCTTCTTAATTTGATATAAACATATTCTTTCGTATAGAAAATATATTGTAATTTTTTGTCCAATTCACTTAAAGACGGTGTCATGATCTTGATTGGTGAATCACCACCGTCAAAATTACATGCTTCAGAATTGAAAGGACCGATTCTTGTTTATCTTTTGGTTTATGCGTGATCAGACACTTTGCAAGAACTTGGACGAAAGATTATACTGTCTATTGAGAAGATAATGTAATGGCATACGCATACTCAATTACGACTAGCAAATAAAATAAAACTAAAACACAATCGAAGTACACAAATTAAAACTGGAAAGAAAGACGGATAGAAGTTGGGAACGGACCTTTATGCGACGCCCCGCTCGAGCCCGACGAGCACAATGTCCACAGAACTGCAAAAATTAGGGGAGTTTTCGTACCCGAAAGCAGTAGATCAAGAAAGCCTTAGATATATGATTGTCCTCCAATGTTTTAACGCCCAGAAAACATTCCTTCCTTACGGTAGAGACCAACTCAAGCACATGTTTTGTCGAATAATTAATAAAATATCCAAGATTTTCACAATGATAGTCATATTATATTTAACTCGTGATTATGAGGACAAGAGAATGTTTATGCTTGCTTAGCGCTTGCAACTTACCTTCTCCACTTTTTGCTGCCCAGACGCTCGTGACAGATTAATTACTCTATGCTTTTAATCTTTAGTTTTTCCTGTCCTTTTTAGCGGATTCCCCAAGGTCGCCAGCTGGCTCTTCACTTTTTGTCCAGCTGCCTCTAAAATAAATAAATGAAAAGAATGTTGGAATAATTAGGGTCGTTTCACATTGATGTAGCATCAACGGAACAATTCTTTTTCTTGTGGAAGTAAGTGATCCAACAATAAAATAAATAGAATGAAGAAATAAATCTGACACTAGATTGAGGTGGTTTGGTTAGTGTGACCCATGTTCATGGAAAAATAATATAAGATTTTACTATTGATCAAACGATACAATAGAGATTAAAAACACTTATAGTATTTTTTTAGCCTTCAATTACACTAAAAAAACCATAAAGTATTTTCTTGTTTGGTCGGAAGGAAAATTCATTTCAAATGAAAAGAGGTACGAAACTTCATGATAAAGATTCAAATTCCACAAAACAAGTAAATCTGAAAGACAAATCAATTTAGTACAATCCATAGAGATCCCTCATTCACAAAGATGGGTCCAACGTAGCATAAAGGCATAACAGCAGTCAATCACCAACTTTCATAGATCTATTCTTTCCTTCCTCCTCTCCCTCACCCTGTCTCCCTATATCTCTATTTCCTCATCTTCAAGACTTCTTCATTGATTTCGTGGACAACGCAGTCGACATCCTCCACGAAAGGAGAATTTTGTCTTGTAAGCTCAAAAGTTCGAAGCGCGAGCGCCTCGGAAGAATGTGCTCTTCCAGATTTGTTCTGTGATACTTGGATTCTTTAAATGCTCTTCCAGACTTGTTCTGTAATACTTGGATTCTTTAACACGGTCAAAAGAAGTGGTGGGACCACAAAAAAAGAGAAAAAGTTGAAAAGTCAAAGAAGAAAAGAGAAGAGAAGGGGACGCTCGTTCTTAAAGGAAATTGAGAGCGCGTGAGGAAGGGAAGGAAAGGAAAAGGGGAAAAGAATGAAGAGGAAAGAAGAAGGAATAGAGAAGGAAAAGGGAAAGAGGCCTTGTGCGTTCATGCCATGGGGATCTCACCAAGCCGGATTTACTTCTTATGGGAAAAGTGCATACATACGGTACAATTATAATTAATATAGTTAAAGTTGGAGAATGTAAAATTTTTTATTATGTGAACTACATTAATTGATATTGTAATTTATTATTTTACATGATTGGTCTAATAAAGTGAGATATAAAATTATTTAATTAGTCTAATATGGGGTTAAATAGTGTAGGTCAAGTTGAGCTCGGCTCGTAATGATATGGCCTGACTGAAAACTCTATAAATAAGGAAATGATTATTGAAAAATAGGATAATACATAAGGTATTATACTCTATGAGAGGTGCTATCTATCTGTCATATTACTATATTGAATCAATATTAATAAAGTTAAAAACCTTCATGACCATGGAAGGCTTTGTGTGTAGTATACATGTAGTTACCACAATGATTCAATATTTGAGATTTTATGGGATCGGATTGACTATTAAAAACTATCTCTAAACCAATATAAAAGTGCACACATGCAGTACAATTGTAATTATTATAGCCCAAGTGGGAAAATGTAAGAGTTTTTCTGATGTGAGTTATATTAATTGATTTGTAATTTACTGTTTTATGAGATTGGTCTAATAAAGTGAAATATAAGATTTCTTAATTAGTCTAATATATGACTGGGTAGTGTAGATTGAGTTGAGCCGGCTCATGATGAGAGGGCCTGGTTAAATACTCTATAAATAATGTTTTAAGTCTCTCCTTTAACCCTAGACACACATAAATACCAGGTAATATTACAATGTAATCGACCTCTTGCATGTTTATATGGTCACTTCGCACCTCACTATGTACTTATTTATGCATGTTGCCGACGCATCATATTACACATGTTTTTCCTTTAAAGATGATTCTTACACATTCACATTATGATCGAGTAACTCTGCGTCACCAACAATGGTGCCGCTAATCGATAACATCACACATAGTGATCTCGGTGAATTTTCATTTCTCATTTTGGATAAGATTCTTTTTCTACTTGATTTATCATTTAGAGAATAAATTGAAGTAAGTTGCTTTCTTAATTTTCACCTAAACGACTAGTTTGATAAGATACCCGAATCTAGGGCAAGGAGAATTTCAAGAACCCTAAGTGCAGCCGTGGATTTGAAAAATTTGACGTGTTATGGCTGCAAAATACGATAAAAATTTTAATCCTTAAAAAAAGATTGATTGAGATAATTGTGTGTGTTACTATTCTCATCATGCTGAAGGCAAGGGAACTTTTTCAAAAATCCTAAACTTATTATACGACAGCTAACTTAATCATAAACTTTCCAATTTATGCCTCCTATCAATTTTAGTTGAAAATCACCGACATAGACGCCAACCGTCCTATGAGGCATGGTTGAATTCTTTTTCAAGTTTTTCGATTTTTTTTTTTTTTTCTTTTCTTATTTTTTTCTTCTTGCCTATGGATGGTCTTGGCAATGGCCAGCGCAATGGCCAGCGCTCAGCCACAGTTGAGGGCCTTGCTCACCCATATAAAAAAAAATAAAAAGAAAAGAAATAAAAAGAAAAGGAAAAAATAAAAAAATAAAAAAATCCAAAAATCATCAATATCAACGATTTCCAGGCAAAATTAGCCGAAGTGACTATGTGGCATCCCAAAATTCGAGTCACCCTCTAGAGGAATTAAAGCCTATAATTAGGTAATGAAAATTTCCTATGGTTTATGTTTTAGCCATTAGTTTTCTTAAGGCTATGTGTTATTGTGCTTGTGTTTATGAGATTTTAAATTTGATAGATTAATGATAATAATCTATGCTTGGCCATGCACCTTATAGATTAAAATCCTATAAATAAAATGTCACAAGACTTTGGCCATGTGGAATTTAAAATTTAAAATTTATAGAAGAAATTATAAAAAGGAAAATTTAAATTTTATTAGGATGGACCTTAGGCCCATTGGCCTAAGCTTTAGTGGGCCAAGCTAGTCGGCCCAATTAGGCCCACGAAAGGGTCCGTCGACTGGCCCAAGAGGAGGCCCAAGAGAAGAAGGCCCAAGCCCATGCATGAGCTTTGCCAAGTGGCAAGAAGGAGCTCATGCATTGGCCAATTGAAATGCAAAACAATGATTACTAATGATGAGGTTTAGGGGGAATAAAAGGGAAGGAAAGGAGAGAGAATGGCTGGTTGCTTTGTTTGGCCAAGGGAGAGAAACCGTGCGAGAGAGAGGGAGAGAGTGGCCGAGAGAGGAGAAGCCAAGAGGGAGAGGAAGGAGTCGTTGCTGCTCGCCTCCGTGTGCCGCCGTGTTCGCCGCCGTGTGCCGTCGTCCATTCGGTCTAGAGGCAAGTTGGGAATCCACTTTCTACTCTTGCACCAATGTTTGGCGTGTATGGTCGAAATTTAGGACGTTTGGAGGCATGGGAGTGAAGCGAATGTGTTCGGTACTTGAGATGCATGCTGTTTTCGTATGAATCCGCTTGAGTCAGAACTTTGTGAGAGCTTGCAAGCATGTTTAGAGTTCGATTTTGACTTTGATCTCTTCATGAAAGTTGTAGCTAATATCTTAAAATACAACATACTAAAATTTGGTGTAAAATGATGGAGATTTAAGATGTAAAACTCTCATCCTACAGAGATGCTAGATCTGGAATGTTTTCGCATGAACTGTTTGAGTCAGAACTTTGTGAGAGCTTGCATGCATGTTTAGAGTTCGATTTTGACTTTGATATCTTCATGAAAGTTGTAGCTAACATATTAAAATACAACATACTCAAATTTAGTATAAATGGAGATTTAAGGGGTAAAACTCTCATCCTACGGAGATGCTAGATCTGGAAATGTTTTCGCATGAACTATTTGAGTCAGATCTTTGTGAGAGCTTGCATGCATGTTTTGAGTTCTATTTTGACTTTTATTTCTTCATAAAAGTTGTAGGGGACATCTTAAAATACAGCATACTCAAATTTGAAGTAAAATGAACAAGTATAACCTGGTAAATCGACTTAATCTTGAAGACAGTGAATCTGGAGACGTGGTACAGGACACTCGAGACTTCATGGACCTAAATGACGAATATACTATGGATATTTGACTTGGACCTCTTCATGAAACTTGTAGAGAACATCTTGAAGTAAAACATATCCAAATTTCAAAGGAAAATAAAAAGTATAAGTGGGTAAAAACTCAGTATTTCGGAGAACCATGCACTGAACGTTTCGGTGTTAGATCCATAAGCTTCGTGTGACCGTAGAAAATAATATAAAAATAATTTGGCTTGGAAGTTTTCATGAAAAATGTACTTTAGTGTCTTGGCTATAACTCGGTAAAATTTCGTAATTTTTGGAGGTCGTATGGATATTTTAATCAAATTATTTCGGAGACTGTGCATTCTGATTTCATCCGAAAATTATATGCTGTTTTGTGTGAATTATGGATTTGTGTGGAATTCTATTTGGCCATGTATTTTGCATGGAATCACTATCCTATTGTCTTGATTATCACTTGCCTTAATTTTTATGATTTTTGAGAATTATATAAATATTAAATTAATATTTTTGAAAGTGGCACAAGCTGGAATTTAAATAAATGTAAAAAGGGCATGATAAATGGATTATTTTAATTGGCATAAATTCCATAAATTTTATTTTATGAATAATTGTACCATGTTGCATGTATAATGTGGTCTTGATGTATGCATGACAATGAATTGAGATGCATGTATGAATTCCATGCTGAATATGATTTTGTTTGCCATTACATCATATGCCATGCTAAATTGAGACCGAAATTGGTGAACATGGATAATGAAAAATGAGGAGATCGTGCCACAGGGAGTATCGGGATGCCCGGGATGGGGGGTGCCGGAAGCCAGATTGTATTGAGATACAAGGCCGGATTGTCCTCGGGAGTGTCGAGATGCTCGTGAAGTGGGGGTGCCGGAAGCCCTGGAGGTTTGTGCCTAGGGGGATGCCTCGTTACGCCAGTTGGGATGCAAGATGCCCAGCCAGGGAGTGTAAATGCCAGAAGCCCTGGAAGTTTGTGCCCAAGGGGATGTCTCGTGATGCCAGTTGAGATGCGAGATGCTCGGAATGTGGGGGGCCAGATGCCTGGTGGTGCGTGCCGGAGGGTTATCTTGCGATGCCAGATGTGGTGAAAATTGAGACATGCATATGACATGATATGATGATGATCACCTATGGCATGATGAATTTGCATATGACATGATGTGATGATCATGATGATGATGACATGTGTATGATATGGTGATCATGATGATGATGACATGTGTATGATATGATGATGCCATGACGATGATGACATGTGTGTGATAGGATGATGTCATGATGATGATGATATATGATATGATATGATGATGATCACTTATGGCTTTATGATATGACATGATATGATATGATGATGAAGATATATGATGGTATATGCATGGCTTCAAGGTAAGCACACACGGATGCATGAATGGCATGTATGAGGATGTGATTGTATTGTATGATGCATTGAGTGGTTATTGGATTTCTTTACCTGCTGAGTGGTTGTACTCACCCCTTTGGGGACCAACATTTCAAATTAGCATCATGCCGCTCCCTGCTGTCGCGCGGGGCGTATTTTATGGCATACCTTCGGACGTAGAGGTCGAGTGCGAGGAGTTTGATTGTCCTTATGTTCCTGGTCTTACGTATATTCGAGTGCGCTGTTTAGTTATGTACGATGTGGGCCTGGTTGGGGGCCCTGTTATCCAGGAGTTCATATCTGTCCATGTTCAACGCGACGGAGTGATGCGTGGGATGCTGCCGCCGCCACCACCTGATGCACTGGGATGGGTGTGAGGGCCGTGCGTGACAAGTAGGAGCTAAAACTTTTTGGGATGGTTAGCCGACACTAGTGATAGGGGATCTTGCATGTGAATCGTAGAGGGTCGACTGTCTCTTTTTGGTGTTTAGACCAAGTGTGGCTATATGTCTTGGCCTTTATTTTGATGTAACAACCCAAGGAAGCCCATCTTGAAAATATGTAAATAAAGTGTCATGGCTTGGTTTTATTAAAATGTTTAGTGGTGTGCAGTTGTAGCATGGTTGCTGGAGGGAGAGATGGCGATGTTATATTTTGCTTCCGCTAATGAGTCGTGCTAGGACCGTTTTCAAAAAAAAAATGTCTATGATTTTACGACGCTTCGGATAAGAGATGTAATTAGGTATAACGCCAGGTGCCTGTGGCAACCCTAGGTGGTTCGGGGTGTCATAGACTACATTTAAAAAAAAAAACATCAAAATTTTATGATTTAATTGGCTAAATTGAAAATTTTACAATCGAATTGTTCATTGTGCAACAAATTTAGGGCTTTTCGGACTATTTTACCTAAAGGCGTGAGTCCACTAGTATAAACTCTTAACTTGCTTCTTCCAAAAAGGAGAAATTTCGCATAAATACCCGAATCAAGGATAAAAAGATTTCGGGAACCTTGGCACGGCCTTGGATTTGCAAAATTCGAGGTACTACAATGATAAAAGATCATTTATGATACAAATTTTAATTATAGGAAAGTTCGATTTAGATAGTTGAATGTATTATTATTCTCATTATGTTGAAGGATCGGGTCCATCACTAGGATAAACTATTCAACTTCTCAACATGGGATTGTCATCTACATAAAAAGAGAACGTACCGAATTTACTGATGATAATGCAAATTACGTTCTCTTCCATGAGGGAATTACTGCAAAATAATTCTTATAGGTTGGTCGTGAAAATTGTTTAAGTTCTGCTAGAGCACAATATCCCATTAACTTGAGTTAAAAAAATTTCTGGCCAAGTATTATGATTTTCATTATTTTTAAATTAAGAATGAACCTTCACACAAGGTGATTAACTAGATAGAGAGAGATCTTTAAGTGCTTCGAGTGGACCATGTCACGAAATAGTTCTGTTCCTTCATAGTTGAGAGATCCAAGAAGCAACCCATAACTTGAATCTAGTAACCTAATTTCACCTATACCTTTATTCAAAACTTTTAAGCGCCGAATGGGCAAACTAGCTATTATTGATGGCTTCTTTAAGCTTTAGACATCCAATGTGGGATTTCAATATTCAAACCAACCACGTGTGTATTTAACCTTCTCCCTCTTGTGTGTGAGTCACTACCGCATTGGGCTAGCTTGTTAGAGAGTTTGTAATGTCAATGTTCGAAAAAGAGTCTCACTTAGGAAAACAGAAGGAAAACATTTGGTTTAGATATGAGAACGCCTATGTAAGCGTTGTTTGAAGTCATGGGTCGCAAGCGGACGTTGCGCATTGAATGGGCCTGATTATAATTAATCTGGACTGGCACTTTGGCCATCTAGGGTTTGGCTGGATGTTGACTTCTCAGACATACGTCTGGGAGTTGGCTGTTAGTCCGGTCAAGAAAGAAAGAGGGAATTCTTACAAAAAACAAACTCGTGAAGAAAAATAGGTCTTGCTTTCATTATGGAAAGATGAGGGCACTGTGCTGAGGAATGTACGTACGAAAAGTGGTGCATTTTAGTTCTGAACATAGCAACAAAGCAATCCAGGTGAGAATGAATCTCGTGAACTTGTTGCGATGGGGTCAGAGATGGAGATAGACGTGATCACTGAATTGCATATGGCTGCTCTGATAACTTTTCTGGACCGGTTAATGCGTTCTAGGGCAACCAATCATGTGTGCAACGAGGAATCACAATTCAAGACAAATGCAGGGGGAACCCGAGGAAGCGCTAATTCACTACTGTGCAGAAACTTAGCCCTATTTGGTAACCATCCAAACGTGGCTAAATTCTGATTTTTTGTTCCCAGAATCAATTTGGGCTGAGAATCGCGTTTGGTATATTTTTTGTTCCCGGGGAACAAATTGGGAGTAGAATCAAGAACAAAAAAAAAAAAAAAACTTGATTCTTATTCCGGGAACAAATTTAAGAATCAAAAACCAGCTCTTCTTCTTCTTCCCTTTGGCCATCTCGCAACCACCATCCACCCCCGCCCACCCCTACCATCACTACCGTCACCGCCGGTCGCCGTCCACCGGTCCAACGAGCTCGCCGAAGGCTCACTAGGCCAGGGCGAGGTCCGATGAGCTCACCGGAGGCAAGCCAAGCCACCGGTGAGGCTCGACCTCCCCATATCCGGCGAGGCCGAGCCTTGCGGGTGGCCGACCAGCTGCTGCCCGGCGAGACCGACCTGGCCATTAGCAAGGTTGGGCAAGCCTCGTGACACCCAGCCACACCGATGGCTAAGCGTGCCTCGCCCAGCCTCGCCGGTGGCCAGGCAGGCCTCTCCCAGCTACCGGCGAAGCTCGGTCGACGAGGGCTGGTGATGCTCTGGTGAGGTTGCCGGTCCTCATCTTGTGATAGCCCAAAGGGAAGGGGAAGGAGGTTCTCTCTAGTCCCACATCGCTTAAGGGGGAATCTTGAGCCTAGTTTATAAGGCTTGGCTCCCTCTAATCTGTGTGATGCGTTTTAAAGCCGTAAAAACTCAGTGTCCAAAGCAGACAATATTACACAGTGGGGCCCGGGTTGTTACAAATGGTATCGGAGCTAACTCTCGACCGCGTGTGGGGCCACAGCGAGGACGCTATGCTCCCAAGGGGTGGAGCATGTGACAGCCCAAAGGGAAGGGGAAGGGGGTCTTCTCTAGTCCCACATTGCGACTCCCTCTAATCTGTGTGATGCGTTTTAAAGCCGTGAGAACTCAGTGTCCAAAGCGGACAATATTACACAGTGGGGCTCAGGTCGTTACATGTCTAGCTTGTCGCCGGTTCGGCGACCCGGCCTAAGAAGAAGAAGAAGAAGAAGAAGAAGAAGAAGAAGAAGAAGGATAGGAGAAAAAGGAAACAAGAAAAGAAAAAGATGAAAAAATTTAAAAAATTATTTAAAAATTAAAAGAAATTGATTTGGAATAGAATCAATGAGCATGGTACCAAACGTAATTTTATTACATAATCAGAAATTTTGAACAGTTACCAAACGCATTTTTTTTTGCTCAGATCAGTTCTCGGGAACAGAATAAAAATAACCATTTTTGGTCGAATCTGTTCTGGAAACAGAATCGTTACCAAATGCGTCTTTATTCTGCTTAATGAATTTCATGTTCGTGGTGCTAGAAAGAATTTTATATTTGCAAACTTGCAGCGTAAGAAGGGCTTTAAGATTGTTCTTGAGTCTTAACAAGGTTGTGATTTTCAAGAATGGTGTGTTTGTTGGCAAGGGATATTCTTGCCATACTCTTGTACTTTTCTTCTTTATGGTATGCTAGATTAGGAGATTTAAGTCATCACAAACATGGATATATAGCATGTCAAGAAATGTTAAATTTTTAGACAAAAATGTCTGATGAAAGTGAACTGTTCAACCAAATTCAATTGTTGTGTGTGTTCAGCGGACACATCTCTTCTTAATTTAATATAAACATATTCTTTCGTATAGAAAATATATTGTAATTTTTTGTCAAATTCACTTAAAGACGGTGTCATGATCTTGATTGGTGAATCACTACCATCAAAATTACATGCTTTAGAATTGAAAGGACCGATTCTTGTTTATCTTTTGGTTTATGCGTGATCAGACAATTTGCAAGAACTTGGACGAAAGATTATATTGTATATTGAGAAGATAATGTAATGGCATATGCATACTCAATTAAGACTAGCACATAAAATAAAACTAAAACACAATCGAAGTACACAAATTAAAACTGGAAAGAAAGACGGATATAAGTTGGGAACGGACCTTTATGCGGCGCCCTGCTCGAGCCCGACGAGCACAATGTCCACAGATCGTCTTTTTTAAGAGAGGCCGCAGATGAAGTTTTAAAGAGCAGTCTTTAGGCCGAAGAGTCGTTAAGCCGAGAAAGCTACAAATTTGATTACCCGAAAGCAGTAGATCAAGAAAGCCTTAAATATATGATCGTCCTCCAACGTTTTAACGCCCAGAAAACATTCCTTCCTTACAGTAGAGACCAACTCAAGCACATGTTTTGTCAAATAATTAATAAAATATCCAAGATTTTCACAATGATAGTCATATTATATTTAACTCGTGATTATGACGACAAGAGAGAGTTTATGCTTGCTTAGCGCTTGCAACTTACCTTCTCCACTTTTTTTGCTGTCCGTACGCTCCTGACAGATTAATTACAGTATGCTTTTAATCTTTAGTTTTTCCTGTCCTTTTTAGCAGATTCCCCAAGGCCGCCAGCACTTTTTTGTCCCGGTGTCTCTAAAATATATAAATGAAAAGAATGTTGGAATAACGAGGGTCGGGTATTGTTTCACATAGATGGAGCACCAATAGAACAATTCTTTTTCTTGCGGAAATAAGTGATTCAACAATAAAATAAATAGAATGAAAAAATGAATTTGACACTAAATTAAGGTGGTTCGGTTGGTGTGACCCATGTTCACGGAAAACTAATATAAGATTTTACTATTGATCAAACAATACAATAGAAATTAAAAACATTTATAATATTTTTTAACCTTCAATTACACTCACAAACCCATATAGTATTTTCTTTTTTGGTCGGAAGGAAAAATTTTCACTTCAAATGAAAAAGAGGTGCATAACTTCAAGATAAAGATGTAAGTTCCACAAAACAAGTAAATTTGAAAGATAAATCAACTTAGTACAGTCCGTAGAGATTCGCTCAATCACAAAGGTGGGTCCATCATAACCTAAAAGCACCATCAGCAGTCATTCACCAACTTTCATAGCATCAAGTCTAGATCTATTCTTTCCTTCCTCCTCTTCCTTACCCTCCTTGTCTCCTTATATCTCTATTTCCTCATCTTCAAGACTTCTTCATTGATTTCGTGGACAACGCTGTCGACATCCTCCACGAAAGGAGAATTCTGTCTTGTGAGCTCAAAAGTTCGAAGCGCGAGCGCCTCGGAAGAATCTTCTCTTCCAGATTTGTTCTGTGATACTTGGATTCTTTAAGTGCTCTTCCTGATTTGTTCTGTAATACTTGGATTCCTTAACAAGGTCAAAAGAAGTGGTGGGAGCCCAAAAAAAGAGAAAAGTTGAAAAGTCAAAGAAGAAAAGAGAAGAGAAGGGGACGCTCATTCTTTTAGGAAATTGAGAGCTCGCGTGAGGAAGGGAATGAAAGAAAAAGGGGAAAAGAATGAAAAGGAAAGAAGAAGGTAGAGAGAGGGAAAAGGGAAAGAGTCGCGCATTATAACAATTCTGTTTCTCTATTTCTCTATTTTTCTGTTATCAAGAATAGGTTTGGAATAGAAATCCGTTTGTTAACGTAATTTCATTTTTCTATTTTTGGAACATATTTTTATTTTAGAAATAGATTTTGGAGCAAAAATCAGAAGTTACAATTTTTAGCTTTTCTATTTTTGAAACAAAAATCAAAATCAAAATTTTTATCATCGTTCACTCTTGTCACCTTTTCGGTCGCTCACTTGTCACCCGTGGGATGCCGGACGCCCGCCGCCGATTGCCGGCCACCTGCCACCGACCTTGGCCACCAGCTACGCCATCACCACCAAACTTCTACCGGGCAGTCACTAATCACTAGTAGCCGGATGCCAAATGCCCATGGGTCATTGGCCGTTCATCGCCAATCGTTGGATGATGGAGGCTGACCACCAACCACTGGATGTCCGCCACCAACCGTCCGTCGCTCGCCGTTGACCGTCAGATGTCAGCCGCCTGCCGCCGAACTCTGGCCACTGGCCACCTATCGTCAACCTCCGATCGTCGGACTCCTGATGTCTAATGTTGGACGTCGAACTCCAGACGTTGGACGCCTATTGTTGGTCGTCGAACTACAGACTTCGGTCGCCCGTTGCCAGTCATCGGACTCCAATGCCGGACACCGGACGTTGGACTTGACCACTCGTTGCCGAGTCACCAAACGTCAATTGCCAAACGTCGGACTTGGCCACCGAGTGCCGGTCATTGCCGCTCCTAGAAATATAAATTTTATTATATTATCAAACAAAATTTTATGTCAAAAATAGAAATTTTAAATTGTTATCAAACGTGTTTCTTTGTTCGAAACTCATTTATGGAATAGAAATTGAGAAATTAATTTATGGCCAGAAATTGATTTTTATTCTAGAAATTTTGTCATGCGTACCCAAAGAGGGCTTGCACATTCATGCCATGGGGATCTCACAAAGCTGGATTTACTTCTTATGGGAAAAGTGCACACATATAGTATAATTATTATTAATATAGTCAAAGTGGGAGAATGTAAAAGTTTTTCTTATATGTGCTATATTAATTGATATTGTAATTTACTATTTTATATGATTGATCTAACAAAGTGAAATGTAAGATTTCTTAATTAATCTAATATGAGGTTAGATAGTGTAGGTTAAGTTGAGCCTAGCTTGTAATGAGATGGCCTGACTGAAAACTCTATAAATAAGTGAATGATTAGTGACAAATGGGATAATACATAAGGTATCATTCTGTGTTATCTATTTGTCACACTTTGCCATATTGAATCCATATTAATAACGTTAAAAACATACATAACCATAGAAGACTTTGTGTGTAGTATACATGTAGTATCATCACGATTCAGTATTTGAGACTTTATGGGATTTGATTAACTGTTAAAACTATCTCTGACCAATATAAAGGTGCACACATGTAGTACAATTGTAATTAATATAACTCAAGTGGGAGAATGTAAGAGTTTTTCTGATGTGAGTTATATTAATTAATATTGTAATTTACTGTTTTACGAGATTGGTTTAATAAAATGAAATATAATATTTCTTAATTAGTTTAATATATGATTGAGTAGTGTGGATCAAGTCGAGCTAGCTTGTGATGGGAGGGCCGGGCTAAATACTCTATAAATAGTGTTTTAAGTCTCTCCTTTAACCTTAGACACACATAAATACCAGGTAATGTTACAATGTAATCAACCTCTTGCATTTTATACGGTCACTTTGCACCTCCCTATGTACGCATTTACGCATGTCCCCGAGGCATCATATTACACATGTTTTTCCTTTAAAGATGATTCTTACACATTCACATTATGATTGAGTAACTCCGCGTCACCAACAATGGTGCCACTAATTGATAACATCACACATAGTGATCTCGGTGAATTTTCATTTCTCATTTTGGATAAGATTCTTTTTTTCCTTGATTTATCATTTAGAAAATAAATTGAAATCAGTTACTTTCTTAATTTTTACCTAAACGACTAGTTTGGTAAGATATCCGAATCTAGGGTAAGGAGAATTTCAAGAACCCTAAGTGCAGCCATGGATTTGAAAAATTCGACAAGTTATGGCAGCAAAATTACGATAAAACTTTTAATCCTAAAAAAAATAAAATTGATTGAGATAATTGTGTGCGTTACTATGCTCATCATGCTGAAGGCAAGGGAACTTTTCAAAAGTCCTAAACTTATTATATGACGGCTAACTTAATCATACACTTTTCAATTTTAACTAATTTAACCCTAAGCCTTTTGATAACTTTCCAATTTAGGCCTCCCATCGTTTTAGTTGAAAATCATTGACATAGACACCAGTCGTCCATGAGACACATTTGGATTCTTTTTTAAGTTTTTCATTTTTTTCCGTTCTTTTACTTTTCTTTTCTTATTTTTGCTTATTGCCTATGGATGGTCTTGGCAATGGCCAGTGCTCAGCCTAGGGGAGGGCCTCGCTCACCCATATAAAAAAAATTAAAGAAATAAAAGAAATAAAAGAAAAGGAAAAAAAGAAAACATAAAAAATTCCAAAAATTATCCATATTAACAATTTCTAGGCAAACTTAGCCGGAATGACTACATTAAAAAATCATTAGAATTTTTAGGACTAAATTGACCAAATTGAAAATTTTACAACCGAATTGTTCATCGTGCAACAAATTTAGGGCTTTTTGGACTATTTTACCTAAAGGCGTGAGTCCATCACTAGTATAAACTCTTAACTTGCTTCTTCCAAAAGGGAGAAATTTCGCATAAATACCTATCGGCTGGTGGGTTGAGAGCTCCATTATCTTCAACATTGGTATGATCTTTTTCACAGTTATGGTTTTTTTTTTTTAAAAAAATTATCAATTGTATTTTCCACAAAAGAGATGATGATACACATATCTTCCATGTTCATAGCGAACAATGTTACCAATCATGAAGAATTATAAACTTTGATTTGTGCGGTAATGTCTTATGCAAGGTACATTGTTAGAGCATGTTGAAATGTGCATAATTACCCATCAATGACGCAAAAATATTCGTACAGATTGTAAAAGCCGAATGTTGAATGCTCCACTTTTGATCTAGTCTCGCAGCAGTTCCGGTCTAAACTTTCCAGCATAATGCTCAAAATATAATGACTAATTAACTGAAACCATGGCCTGTTTAATTTAATAAACCAAATTTAAAGCAAGAATTGAGCTAGCTAGAGCACTGACTTCTCAGCGATGTGATGTCGTATTAATATGGAATGAAAACTTTCGAAAGGATTCCGAGATCAAAAGCTGTTTAGAAATCTAAAAGATGAAGCTTTTTCGAATGTCCGCATAAGTAAAGACTTTGCTTTCATTTGCAGAAAGCAAGACATCACTTCCATGCAAGATATTCTTTTATAGCATATGATTGCTTAATATGTTGAGTTTGTGCATGAGAATAAGGACCAAAGGATAAAAGAATTGATTACTTACTTGTGACTCTCCCATTTCGACATTGTCGTGCAAGTTCATTCGGCTTTCACCCAGTTGGAAGGAGAATTTGATTTTATCCATTGAAATTACAATTGATATAGCAGATCATGGACATAAAATATTTTAGGAAAAATAATATTCTTTTTTATTCCTTTTCTTCTCACTTGTATTACAAATACGGACACTTCTTGTACATTTTGTAATTCAGAAATACACAGAATAGTATTTTCTCCATTGTTCTGCATTTCCTTTCATGGTATCAGAGCCACTTTTTTGATCCACATTCAATTTTTTTTTTTTTTTCGAATTGCCTCCAATTGTCTTATGTTTTTCGTTGCTGCAAATCACTACCTGCAGAACAAAGACAGCACATTGAAAAGAGGAATTCAATATGCAGAACCCCAGCAACTCCGAAATCCAAAACCCAGATCACCCGAAACACAACGGAGGAGTCGTCCGACCAATCTGCATCCACTCTAGTCACCGGACAACTTCCTACTCCAACTTCATGGCCGTACATACCATGGGTTCCAGTTCAATAGTGGCCTAACTATAGCCCAAATGGAGAACCCGTTCCAAGTTCAGGCCATAGACCCGAATTCAATCTGGGTGGGTTAGGAATGAATCCTTGCCCGAGTTTCCCACTTGGGTTTTTGCCGCTCGTCCTTCTACCCATCGCCGGCTGTTTAGAACCCGGAGATGCACTTGTACATGTCATTAGCCAACAGCTCGGAGCTGCGACTCATCACCCTTTAACTCACCAAACCGAATCACTACTCAACATGGGCGAGGGATTTTCGGCGGGCTCTTGTTACCAAGGATAAGGACAATTTCCTTGACGGATTCGTCCCTTTCCTGATCGATGAACGCCTGCAGTGCCATTGGCGCAAATGCAGCCAATTAGTGCGTACATGGATCGGAAATTGTGTGTTGTCAGAGGTCACGGCAGGGCTTCCTCCAACTGAAGACGCAAGATTAATGTGGAATAACATAAAGGAAATGTGTGGGAAGCTCGATAGGGTGAAGGTTTTTCACTCACTCAAGCCCTTGTCGAGTTGAAACAGGGGAACCTCTTGGTTACCGCCTATTTCAACTAGCTCTCAGCGCTCTGGAACGAGCTTGAGGCGGCCGAGGAGCAGCTTGAAGGACTGGAGTCGACACTCAAGTAGTACAAAGAAATCAAAGACTACGAGAAGGTGACCCGGTTCTTATTAGCCCTAAATGAGAGCTACATACCTTTCCGTTCGTAGATCCTCGCCATGGAGACCATCCCGCCGCTCGGCTGCATCTTCCAGCTCACCTTTGTCTAGGAGGAGAATCAACAAATGGCTGCCACCGGAATTGAAAAGGGAGGAGAAAGCATGGCCCTCACCTGCGCCGGCAAGGGTTTCTAGCCGTTTTCACGGCAGCCTCTCGCGCGCGCAAAGTGAGTCCCAACTTTGAGAGGAAACCCTCGATCTTTCGGGGAAAATAAAGATGACAAAGGCAACCCTAATTTTAGGGCTTACCGAATGGATGGCCAAGATCGAAGTTTGGATTCGACAGCCCCTATTCTTTCGGTAGAACTAACGATATAGATAAACAAGGGGCGGATCTCGACGGTCCAAATTTCATCGACCGGACGGCGTAGATCAAAGGCGAGGTTGCGGATCTGACGGCTCTCATTTTATCTCGCATGGGGCCGAATCTGGTGGTCATTATAATGCCACGTCATCACAAAAAGGAGGAAGCCAAAATTACAAATTTAAAGGTAAATATTGTGAATATTGTCGGCGTCCTCATCATACCATTGAGACATGCTAGAAATTACATGGTAAACCCACTGACAAAGAAAAGAAAGGAAAAGAATTTTCTGCTTACCAGGTGTCGGACAAGGATATGACAATGCTCATAAACCTATATCGAGGGATCAATATTAGAACATCATGAAGGCGCTAAATTAGCTACGGACGGTTGACAAAAGTGCAAATTTCTCGGTACTTCTTCAAACAAGACTAATAATATTTCAGTTGATGCATGGATTATTGATTCGGGCGCCAGTGATCACATAATTTGTCATGAATATTTGTTTTCTAGTACCTCTATAAAGCCTAATTCCATATATGTTCGGCTTCCAAATGGAAATATTACTGATGTGAGAAAGATTGGTACTGTTCACCTTAGCCCAAACATTATCCTTAAAAATGTTCTCTATATCCCAAAATTTGAATTCAATCTCATAGCTATTTCCAAAGTATGTGAGAAAAATAATTGTCGAGCCAATTTCAACTGCAAAAATTGTTCCTTTTAGGACCTTTCGACTAGGAAACTGATGGGCTTGGGTAGAATGGAACAAGGGTTGTACTTTTGGATCAATTTCCTAAAAAATTTTGATCTTTCCTCTTTGAATAAAGGCATTTCTTGTAATGTTGTTGCTGCAAATAAAATTTCACTTTCCCATAAGCGTACGGGTCATAGTGCTTGTTTTCCTTGTTCTGATTGTAAAGTATGCCCCTTAGCAAAACAAATGAGACATCCATTCCCAACTAGTGTATCTCGAGTCACTAGTATTTATTCATTAGTACATATGGACATTTGGGGTCTTTATCATACACCACATCGTGATGGATCCCGATTCTTTCTTACTATTGTGGATGATTATTCTCGTGCCACCTGGGTATTTCTCATACAATCCAAAAGTCAGGCTTTCTCATGTCTGTCGAAATTCTTATCCATGGTTAAAAATCAGTTTAATAAGCATGTTAAGAGGATTCGTACAAACGGTGGAAGTGAATTCTTTTCAACTGAGTATCAATCTTTTCTGTCATCACAAGGAATTCTCCATGAGAGTTCATGTGCTTACCCTCCGCAACAGAATGGAATTGTCGAACGGAAACATCGACATCTCCTAGAAGTTGCTCGTGCACTAAAATATCAAGCCTTCATTCCTATATTTTTTTTGGGAGATTGTGTGATCACGACGGCCTATTTTATTAATTGCATGCCAACTAGAATATTAAAAGGCTGCACCCGTTTTGAAATGCTCCTTGGTAAGCAACCAGACATTAGTCATCTCCGAGTGTTTAGCTGTCTTTGCTACATGACGAATGTTCGGTATCAACATAAATTGGATATGCCACCCTACAAAAGGGTTATCGGGTTATGGAGGTATCTACAGGTTGTTTCTTTGTTAGTCGTGATGTTATATTTCACGAGGATATATTTCCCTTTCAAGAAATGGCATCTTCACATTAGGCGTCCATGACAGAATCAAGCCATCGACAATTTTTATCAATGAAGGATATTTCTGTGCAACCACAATACATCTTGATTGGACTAGATCAGTTGTTTCCCAACCCATGTTCTGCGACGACATGCCCTGGATCTTTTGCTCTCGCTACTGGGTCTTTTGATTCTCCAACAAGACACACTAGTAATGA
Source organism: Eucalyptus coolabah (assembly GCA_014182585.1). NCBI lineage: Eukaryota > Viridiplantae > Streptophyta > Magnoliopsida > Myrtales > Myrtaceae > Eucalyptus > Eucalyptus coolabah. The sequence goes on from CM024622.1 coordinate 42,639,333, forward strand.
ATCTCCAACAACATGTAATGAGCTTCCTTTGTCACAGCAACAACATATTGAACCATCATCCCCAGCAATTGATAGGCCTAGATGCTCAGGACGACCAATTCGTCCTCCGACATGGACAAAGGATTATATCTGCTCTACCTTGAGAACTTCAGGTACGCAATATCTGATATCCTCCTATGTTTCTTTTGGTCGATTATCGCGGGAACACATGTGTTGCATCAATCGGATATCCAAAGAACAAGAACCGTCTTCTTATGAGGAAGCATCGCGTGATATTCGTTGGCAAAGGGCCATCAAAGAAGAGATTGCTGCTCTCCAAGAGAATAACACTTGGGACATCGTCCCTCTGCCTCCTAACAAAAGGCCCATTGCCTACAAATGGGTTTATAAAATAAAATATAAGGCAGATGGTTCAATTGAGCGATACAAAGCTCAACTTGTTGCAAAGGGATTCACGCAGCATGAAGGATTTGATTATCATGAGACTTTTTCCCCAGGTTGCTAAAGAGGTAACTATTCGCTCTTTTCTGGCAATTGTTGCATTACGTAATTGGGACTTACATCAAATGGATGTCAACAATACCTTTCTACATGGAGACCTTGATGAAGAAATTTACATGGAGGTTCCACAGGGATTACGTAGACAGGGGGACTCTCAAGTGTGCCGTCTTCGTAAATCCCCGTACGGGCTTAAACAAGCCTCTCGACAATGGTATGCAAAATTCACTACGGCACTTACAAATGCAGGTTTTCAACACTCGAAGCATGATTATGCATTATTCACATGGACCAAAGGTAATTCATCGATCTACCTATTGATTTATGTTGACGATATACTTATCATGTGAAATGATGATGTTGCAATCCAAAAGTTCGAAGAATACTTGCATTCGGCTTTCCATATTAAAGATTTGGGTCTTCCAAAATATTTTCTTGGTATTGAAATAGCTTGATCCAGTGAGGGAATTTGTCTTAGTCAGCGAAAATTTGTCTTGGAAATCATATCAGACGCTAGATTATCCGGGTGCAAATCAGCTGCTGTACCTATTGAGCAGAATATCAAGTTGTCAACATATGAATATGATGTAAGTTCTTCTTCTCCAAATGAAGATCCACTGCTCAAGGATCCATTGGGATATCAAAGACTTGTTAGCAAATTAATCTATCTCACCATGACCAGGCCTGATATATGTTATGCAGTACAAATACTTAGTCAATTTATGCACAACCCAAAGTAATCACATATGAATGTAGCGCTAAAGGTTGTAAAGTACTTGAAGGGATGTCCAGGACTTGAAATTCTACTATCTCGTGATTGCAACATGAAGATGACAACATATTGTGACACAGATTATGCTACTTGTCCTATGACAAGAAGATCCATTACTGTCTTTTGCATCAAGCTAGGAAAATCTTTGATTTCATGGAAAACGAAGAAACAGTCAATAGTTTCATTGTCATTAGCACAATCAAAATATCGAGCCATGGCAAAGCCTGTTTACGAGATAGTTTGGATACGAGGATTACTTTCAGATCTTGGAGTGCAAGTCAACGGAGCAAGTGAATTGTTTTGTGATAATGATGCTGCGCTAAAATTAGCGGGAAGCCCAGTTTTCCATGAGAGAACGAAGCATATTGAGGTTGATTGTCATTTTACTCGAGAAAAAATTCAAGAAGGCATTGTTACAACTCGAGGAATTGGAACCATAGAGCAGCCAGCAGACATCTTCACTAAGCCATTATGCCGGAGACAGCATAGATATTTATTGAGCAAGCTTGGTGCCTTTGACATTTATAGGCTGCCAGCTTGAGGGGGAGTGTTGGAAGGAGAATTTGATTTTATCCATTGAGATTACAATTGATATAGCAGATCATAGACATAAAATATTTTAGGAAAAACAATATTCTTTTTTATTCTTTTTCTTCTCTCTTGTATTACAAATACCGACACTTCTTGTACATTTTGTAATTCAGAAATACACAGAGTAGTATTTTCTCCATTATTCTACATTTCCTTTCACACCCTTTATGCAGCTTTAACGGTCATTGAAGTAACCTTCCGTCTTTTCCCTTTATTCTAACAACAGTTTCGGCAGACACGTGAAACGACAGAAATAGTCACCTTCAAGCTTAAGGTTGAACGAACCATGAAGGCTGGAGGTCCATCTTTAAGCTTCTGATTGCTCTACATTCATTTTTCATTTCCACATTAATCTTTTAGACGGTTAGTAATGGTCCGGCAAAGATTCCGAGCAGTAATAGAGCGTGTTGCTGCTCGATCAATTTTAGATAGTTAGAATTGTCAGAAGCTTTTGTTTAGACAAATCCGTTTGTCGGGAAGAAATAACCTAAATGATCACCTACTTTCTTTTCTGTCAATTCTTTCATTAATCGCCAGGCACACGAAATAAGATAGATAAGTCCTTTAGGTTATTGCTTTAAGCTAATGGTCGACACTGACCAAAAAAAAAAAGCTAATGGTCGACTACTTTCCTCTCGATGGAGTTATTATAAAATCTGGTCCAAGTTGGCACGCGATGAGTGATTCGACATTCCTTGAACACGTCATGCATCGTGGTTTGGTCAGTAATAGTCGTATTAATAGCGAAACGATTATCAGAGAAGACGCTTATTTTACACAAAGTGATCAGATTTATCGATGATTTGCAAAATTGAAACCATCTTATGATCAACTTTAGTCATGAATATAAAAATATGAAAATGTTTCTTGAAGTATGCCGATCAACCTAATAGCACGCATGTAGATTGACGACATGCGTCGGCAATTTTGATGTTAGAAATAAGGTCTTAATGAACGTACCTACACTGCCTGGTATGATACATGCATAATCATCATGATGATGGTAGCTAGGTAGTCGCCATGGCCTCACGAGCTCTTTTACAGTGCTTGGCCTTGGCAGCTGTGGCGGTCATGGCCCCAGGAGTTCAATAGTGGAGCTCAACGTTAGCAGCCAGGGCCATGCGACCTCTGCCGCAATGCTCGCCCATGGCAGCTTGGAAGAAGAAGAAACAAGGAGCAAGAGAGAGTTTTAGTGCGTGAATGATAACCATTTTCTTCTCATGCCCTATTTCTAGCTAGAAATAGATTTTTCTATTTCTTTTCTGTGGACGAGTTTTGAACAAAAATACGCGTCTAATAATGACACAATTTTTTTTTTTGAAATAGAAATTCGTTGAATAAACCTTCTTAAATATCACTCTCGTGGGGGCTAGTGGCAGGTGACTGGGGATAGCAAGCAGGCGGACGGTGAGAGGGTGGTTGGCAAGTAGACGATGGACGGATAATAAGGGTGAGCAATGAGAAGAATTTTTATTTTTCATTTTTGTTCCAAAAATAGTAAAATAGAAAATTCCTAATTATCATTTATATTCCAAACCTTTTTTTGAGTTAAACATTTGTCTCGAAAATGCAAAAAAATTAAATTGTATTAACAAACTGATTCCTGTTTCACTCCCGTTTCCATGAAAAAGAAAATAGAAAAATAGTTATCATTTGTGCCGTTAACCGACCAAATTATGAGAAGGGGGAGAGAGAGAGAGTGTGTGTGGGGGCACCATATTAGAAAAGGAGAGAGTGAGGGTGAGTGCCAAATTCTATCGTGTCATCGAGTGCATAGGTACATAATAAAACCATCGATTGATGATTGCCGCTTAGTGAGTAACACCTCATCATTACTCATATCTGTATATTGGAGGCGTGCATTCACGGATATACAACCTTCAGGGTGGGCATTATTGATTGAGGTATTGTTGAATTTCTAGATTAAAAAAAAAAAAGTTGAGATTTCTTGTTCGAATCCCATTAACTAGGTGAAAACTACTATGACAATGTCCACCTGCTCAGGATAACTGATTGGACTTAACCTTCATGAGGTTTGCATGGTGTTTCAAGAACCTCCAAACAATCGGGTCTAAATACTGGTGTCAAGATTATAAAAAACGAAAATAAAAAACAAATTCATGGCCCTAGAATTCATTGGACTTGCACTTGTGTCATTGTTGCCTTAAATTAAATTGTTCTTATTGGGAGGCAGGATTACATTCCAACGTCATCTTTGTCCAACTCTGTTTATTCCAAATCTATGAAACTAATTGATGACTAAATAAAAACAGAAGGGGTAGAAATTTAAAACAAAAAGAAAAAAGATTTTCAGGTGTCTATGAGGCATAAGTCCAGGTGTTAGCTTCTAATACGCCCAAAGTAAACCCAACCAATAAGCACCAATTCCATTTTCTCACTTGCCTGAATAATTAGTCTTGAGAAGGCCCAAGAAAATAAGCAATCCAATGTTAACACGATATACATCAACAAATGCTTAACCAGATTACATGAAATGATCGAAATCGATCTTTATTCGCGCTGAAGAGAGAACGGATAAAAGGAAAAAACGTAAAGAAATGAAATCAATGATTGACTACATCATAACTAGTATGGTACGATGCATAGTCTGAGAAGATTATAAGATTTGTAGACAAGTAGACTTCATAGGCAATAGCAACGCGCCGTCCTATTCGATTACTATGTTCCGAACCGTATGCTTGATGGTGTCGAACTTGTCCGTCTTATGAGAAAGGAGGAGCCACACGTGAGTGATGATTTCTCCGCCCCGCCTCAGCACCTTCGCGTGGTGGTATTGCTGGCAATTGTACGCCGTGAAACATAGCATCTCAACCCAAACGCTGCTGATGAGCTCCCATGTATCTGTAGTACTTTCCAGCTCTCTAGCGAGTCTCCGTGCTTCCTCAAGGACGTTCCACCCTCTAGTGATTACTGTTTCGAGGCTCCTCTCACAGTCATTTTCTTGCGCGGACCCAGGCCCCGATAAAACTTTCAGGACGTTCTCTTTGTCGCGCTGCTCTTTGGGGATTTGGTTCAGGAACTTCATGAGCTTCGTGTAGGCATGATGGAAAGTGAGGTTAGTCGTGGTCAAGGAGAGTATGCCAGGATGTCGTGCCAGAATGAACATCATGTAATCTGATATCAGTTTGCTTGCCTTGTTATGGTTTGAATCTTCGTGGCACGAGTAGTTGCAGATATGCGTGGCAATGTGCCATATGATGATGCTTCTATCAAATCCCATCTCTATACTCCATTTGAGCTTATCCAGAGACGCATGAATGCTGAGCGACAATTCGCCACTTTTCGTGAAGGGTCGACGGTTTCGCTTTGTTTCGAACTTTCCCATGTCTTCAAGCAATAATTCTTTCAAATAATTGGGAATTGGCACTGAATTCGTTGCCAAATATTTCCTGAACTTCTCGGCCATGCCAGAGAATCTGAGGATTCTGAAGAGCCAGGGTCTCTTATCACTTTGGCAGAAATCCAGAAAATCAAATTGCCGAATCGTGTTAGACGACCTTTTCTTCTTCAGAGATCGTTTGACAAGAAACTTCAGAAGCTTCAAGACCAATGGATTCTCATGGTGCTTAGAACACTCTATAATCACCCAATCCGAAAAGAACAGCCTCCACAACTGATGAGTTTCCAGAAGCACGACTCCAACCAGCAGCCCACCCGTGTAGATCACATATGGATCACAGAAGAGTTTGTTAAATAAAAGCATGAATCCGCCTAAGGTCACCAGCAAACTGAAATAACCGATGATACGGAGTGTGATCCCAGCCTTAGTATAAAGAGTTGGTGCTTTAGTGTAGAGGACATCATACATGAACCCGAGTTCCATATCGGTTGTCAAGAATACATCTTCAGGACTGTATTCATCGATCGACATACTGCGATACAGCAAAAAGAATGGGTGCATCAGCCAGTTCACAAGGTGAGGCTTTAAGCAATCAAACCGATAGTAAGCCTTCAGGAAAATCTCCAGATGGGGAACATCTTTAGGGAAGTTCATCAACGCAGAAGACATGTCCTGTTCTTCATCGAAATCTGCTAGCCTCATGTTTGCATTCTCGTCGTACACAGAATAGAGTGCCCAAATTGTTTCCCCATACTCGATTATCCCAGCAACAAACATCGGAAGGAACAGTATCATCTGGAGGAGGTCTTCCAACATTTCACTAGGATCCACACCACGAAAGAAAATGTGATGACCAGGTTCAATACACGCCTCAAACCGAGGCGGTTGTCTTCCACTGAATATGCGGTGATGCTATCTGGATTCCCCAGCTGCAGTAGAATTAAAGGCGCCAACAATGCTTTTAGTTCGGTAGCATACTCCTTCTCGGACTTGTCGAGGCTGACTGTCGTGAGCTTGCTGAGCGCAAGTGTCGGGAAATAAGAGGCGAGCAAATAAGATGCCCAGATAATGAATCTGGTTGTCTCGGTACTAGAGATTTTTCTGCGGCTTCCTAATACGACAAGAACAATCTGGAAAATCAATCCGAGTAGTACCAGAAGTTGGATGCTCCAGTTGTCCCAGAGACACTCAATCTCCGACGCCCATCCTTCTCGAGGGCATCCCAGATACGTTGTATTTTGACCTCCACGAGTGCATGTTCCGTTAATCCTCATCAGACAAGTCTCTGTGAAAATCTTTCGAACTTAGACTCTTAAGTTACTTGTTCAAGCTGACAAAAGATGACCGCACCGTGAACAATTCGGCCCAGTAACTGTAAGTTATACAGAAATGAACCCATTGCCATCAGCGAATGGATAACATTACTATGGAATGACCTCTTGCATGTTTGTACAGTCGCTTTGGACCTCACCACATCAACGTTTTTACCCATGTATTTCCTTTAAAATGATTCTTATACTTTCACACACTGATGGAGTAACCCCAAGTCACTAACAATGAAGCCACTAATCAATCACATCACCGCATAGTGATCTTAGCGAATTAAGGATACTGATCTATTCATGAAATGTTGAGATTGTCCCACATCAATTATGAAAGGAGCTGATGGTAAATTTATTAGTAAGTGAAAGTCTTAATTTTTGAGCTAGCTTTTGGGATAAGAAAGCTTATCAGAGTCTAGATTTGCTAACAAATGTAAACTCAAAAAGTCATAAGGAGAGTTATGGGTTGTTGTGCATTCATTTAAAAATTATGTTCCGATTTTCTTAGAAACATCATTTCAACTGTCAAAGTCTTTTTCAGATGATGTTATGATCTTGACTGTTGAATCACCACCGTCAAAATTAGTACCCTCAGTAACGAAAGGATCAATTCTTGTTTATATTTTTGTTTTATGCACGATCAGCTTCAAGCAAAACCTTGGACAACGAATTATAATGTACCTAGAGAAGGTTACACGGCGGTACACGTATACTTAATCAAGACTAGCAAGTAAAACTAAAATGCAATCAAAACAGGCAAATAAAAAATGGAAAGAAAAGATACAGAGAGGGAGAGATGCTGGGGACGGACCTATTTGCGTTGTGGCCCACTCGAATGCGACGAGCACCACTTCCCCTTTAACTGCAGAAACTGGGGCAGTTTGCAATACCGAAAGCGACCGATCAGGAAAGCCTTAAATATGTACGGTCCTCCAATGTTTCCACGCCCAGTAACGTTCCTTTCTTTTTTTTTTTTTTTTTAGCAAGCAGTAACGTTCCTTACTTAAGAGTAAAGAAATAGTCAAGCATTTGTTCTGCCGACAAATTTAAAAATTATCCAAAATTTAAGCATTTGTTCTGCCGACGAATTTAAAAATTATCCAAAATTTAAGAATTTGTTCTGCCGAAAAATTTAAAAATTATCCAAAATTTACTTCATTAGCCATATCAACACGTTGATCATGAGGACAAGGAAGTGTTTATGCTTTGTCTGGCGGCGCTTGCAACTTTCGTCATTCACTTTTACTGCACATATGTTGCTTACTGTAATTAGATAGATTGTGCGAGTTCATCCTCTCTTTGTAGCAGATTCCCCAAAGCCACATTATCTTAATGCACCGAAAGGAAAAAGAAACAAAAAGAAAAGTAAACTAAACTAAAAGGATGATGCAATTAATTAGTGTTTTTATTGAGATGAACGTAAGAGTTGTGTTAGAAAAATCTCACATTAGAGAATTACTGTGGTGTAGATAAATATATTCTAGTTGGCTCATAACTTGTGGGTTAAGTTTTTGAGTGAAGGTGGGTCGAAGTAAATATGTGATAAGGATATTTGTCTATCCCAGTGGAGATATGTGTAAAAATCCAGCAAATGTTGGAGTATCCATATATAAACCCCTACATGCTCCAAATGAGATTTTTACAATACTTCCTTGTAAAGTCTCAGCTTATCCTTGATAATATAGAGAATTGCGAGAGGATATTGTGCTAGTGCAATCAAATTGTTCCCCTAGAAGCATGGCCAACAAAAGATGATCTTGTTTATTGGGATCATTGTAATAACTATCGTGCAAGTCGTCCAACGATCAATGCTTGCCTAAGAAAATATGATAGAATTGATGTACTGGACAATTCTGAGTCACCAACAAATTCATAGGATCCAACTTTATCATCATCACATGACCCATGGGGAGGACCATTGTGACATTATCTTTTTGATTATGGCGAATTACAGCTTGCACTTAGACTAGGTCTTGACAAAGAAAGTCCATCACTTCAGCTTGGGTATTTACCCCGACTCGGCATCCCAGCAGGTTCCACTAATGCTTTGGCAAGCTCTCATCAATCATCGAAAAGACAAAGGCCTTTTTAATTAAATATAGAAGTCTCTTCAACAATTGAAGAAGTGGAAAAGCTCCTTGAAGCATTTAGACAATAGTATTCGGAAAGCACTCTCAATCCCCCTCGCATTCCATCTAGCTCATAGCAGCCTCTAGATGATACATGTTTTGAACATCTTGAAGCTCTAGAAATTGAAAGAATCATAAAAAAAAAAAAAAAAAAATACTAGAGGCGAAAGATGGAGAAGACTCAGGCAATTCAGACGACAACTCTAAGGAGCCTATTCATAGGCATAATAAGTGAAGGAACTAACGATTTTGCCAAAAACTTGTCTAAGACAAAATAATAGAGGTAGAGGATTCACGTGAAGGAGCTGAAAAGTTTGACTCGAAGTACTGTAGCATACCTTTTCACGTCTTGTTTAGTCTTGTAGCATATTGTTTATATATTGTTTGGTATTTCAGAGTATTGTTCATGTACTGTTCAATACTGTTCATAGTACTATAACATTGTAGCAAAAGCGAAAAAAGTGAGATAATGAGTGGAAAAGTCAGTCTGTCGGTAAGAAATTCGACAGATGCAAATAATTGGCTTTTGTCGACCAAATAGGGTCTGTAAAATTCTAGTATGTTGTTTTACGCCTATATAAGTGTTAGATGTATGCCCTAAAGCTACTATGTAATGGTTACATTGTGGCACCCCTCGACGGCCCCCGATCCGCTAGAGTCACCACAGCTCGCTTTTCCTTTTTCTTTCCCAAATAACAAGTCACTCTGATACCATTTTTAGTTGCAGCGGGTCCATACAACCATGGGGTTTACATCTTTTATTAACGGTCCCTTGCGCAATTTACATAACGGAAGCATATCTAACAATTCCCTTCCCTACATTCAGAAATCGATGCACACCTACTAAACATCTTATATAAGTTAAAGCCGGACACGTTTATTTACATAAGGCAGATGGACATCATTCATCGGTACATCAAAATGCCATAGTCTTTCTATACTTGGCTATACTTTAAAAGATGACCGACATCTCCTCCCACGATCGTATGCTTAAGGTCCATCAACCGGTGTCGGCGTCCAAAGGTTCCCTCCTTTGCTATCCTTCTTCCCGCGGTCATATCCAATCGCTCAAACCATCTACTAATCTGAAATGTTGGTCCCCAAAAGGGGTGAGTACAAATCACTCGGCGAGATAGGAAATCAATAACATCCCATTGCATCATGCATATCATCACACGTTGCAAGCATCACTTACCTTGTAGCCATGCATATCATGCATCATCACATCATATATATCATCATCATCATGCATAGCATACCATGGGTGATCATCATATCACATCACGTATCATCATCATCATCATCATGCATATCATACCATGGGTGATCATCATATCACATCACATATCATCGCCATCTATCATGCATATCATCATGCATATCATACCATGGGTGATCATCATATCACATCACATATCATCGCCATCTATCATGCATATCATCATGCATATCATACCATGGGTGATCATCATATCACATCACATATCATCGCCATCATCATGCATATCATCATGCATAGCATACCATGGGTGATCATCATATCACATCACATATCATCGCCATCTATCATGCATATCATCATGCATAGCATACCATGGGTGATCATCATGTCACATCACATATCATCATCTCCATCATCATGCATATCGTCATGCATATCACACCATGGGTGATCATCATATCACATCACATATCATCATCTCCATCATCATGCATATCGTCATGCATATCGTACCATATCATGCCATGAGTTAATTTTCATCTTTATCTTTAAATTTGATCACTACATCACTCTTCCTCGATTCATCAATTTTATCTCATATTTTACACTCGCATCTCATGCGAGAAAAACCCTCCGGGCATGTATCCAAGATACAACCGGGCATCCGGCCCCCCACATTCCGGGCATCTCGCATCTCATCTAGCATCACGAGGAACCTCCGGGCATGTATCCAAGATACAACTAGACTTCCGGCCTTTACCCTTCTAGCCGGGCATCCCGCACCCCAATCCTGGTGTCGCGAGGAATCTCCGGGCATTTATCCAAGATACAACCGGACTTCCGGCCCCCACATTCCGGGCATCCCGAAACTCCCGGGGAATCTCTCGGAATTATGCCACCAGGCCACCGAGACAACATCCTCCACCACAACCTCATTCTCATCCACATTTATCTTTTATCTCAATTTAACATGGCAATTTGGCATGGCATCAAACATATCACACTTGCATTTCAATTCACATGTCATGCACATGTCATAGCTTAATCACATAAGCATTTCAATTCACGTGTCATGCACATGTCATAGCTTAATCACATAAGTATTTCAATTCACGTGTCATGCGCATGTCATAGCTTAATCACATAAGCATTTCAACTTAATGCATGTACAAAGACCTCATCACACAAGTGCCACACAAATGGAATTGAATTCATGGCCAAATAAAAAAATCTATTTTATTTTATTATTTTATTATTTTATTATTATTTTATTATATTTATTTATTTTCATAAATAAATATTTAATATTTATGATTTTCCCAAAATCATAATATTCAATAATCATTTATAGGATCACAATTTTATATAAAATTCGTGGCCAAGTTGTATTTTTCACAATTTCACAATTTCCTCCAAAAACATCCTAAAATTCTCGGATTTAAACCCACTGCACAGTTTCCGAATAAATTCAATTAAAATATCCATTCGGTCTCCAAAAATTACGAAAATTTACAGGGTGATAGCCAACACATTTTCGAACATTTTTTATTCATAACTTTAAGCCAAATTCTTTTTAGATAAATTTCCATAGCCCTTCGAAGCTTCTGGAACCACTACCGCGACGTCCAGAACACACTTCTCCGTATTTCTTATATTTCACCCATCAAATCTCTTTCGTTCCTTCTGAAATTTGAGTATGTTATGTAAAAATGTGTCCTTTACAAGTTTCATGAAGGGATCTAGGTCAAATACCCAGATTATGGTCACCATTTTAACCCATGAAGTCTCGGGTGTCTCGAGATACTTCACCAGAATCAATCATCTCCAAGATCTAGCCGATTTACTAGGCTACACTCATTCATTCCTCTTCAAATTTGAGTATGTTGTAGCTTAATGTGTTTCCTACAACTTTCAAGAAGACAACAAAGTGATATCTCCAACAGAAATCAACATGCAACCAAGAAATCAACAAAAGGTCAGTGAAGATTTCGCAGATCTGAGGTCTCCGTATAACAGAGCCTTTGACCCCACATATCACCATCGTTTTCCATGAAATTCGAGTATGTCATACTACAAGATGTTAGCTTCAACTTTCATGAAGACACCGAAGCCAAAATCGCACTCCAAATACACATGCAAGCTCGACTAAGGTACTGACTATCACAAACCGAACGAAAACTGTCACATAGCTTGAACACATCCAACCCTTACCTCGGTTTTTCGCCCAAATCACACCTAAAATCTAACATGCAACCAACAAAACAGACATGCCAGAGAAGTTAAGGACCCCACTTGCCTTAAAGGTGAACAAACGACGAAGAACGGCGACGATCGGACGGCGAACGAACGGCACACCCCTCCGGCTCCGCCTCCTTCCCTCTCGGCTTCTCTCCCTTTCTCTCAAACTCTCTCTCTTTCTCACCCTCTCTTTGGACGAAATGGAGCAAGTAGCCAGCCATTTCTCTCTCCTAACTCCTTTTATATCCCCATCTTCTCATCATTGCTTGCCACCTAAATGGACCAATGCATGGCATCCTAGTCTAGGCCAATGCATGCCCTTCTTTGCGCCACTTGGCATTTTTATTTTGAATTGATTGGGCTTGGGCTTAGGCCCATCC